>CALSBV010011048.1:1070475-1187552 GCA_943590825.1 Bovichtus diacanthus | reverse complement strand
CACAAACGTTGCTCAACGGAAATAAATAATTTGTAAGGAGAGACAGTCAGAGTTCAATAGACTTTCTGTCATCGACTCCTACAGCTGATGAAATGCACAAGGCAGGAGGGCGAAAGGGAGCCATTTGCAGAGTTGACAGATTCCATCATGGATGACTTTAGCATACCTGAGCGTTGCTCTTTCCCTGCTTTCTGCGTGCCCTCTGCCAGCGGAAAAGGGTGATGAATCAGGCTTTATGGGCCTTCAGAATGCCCGAGAGGTCGATCTGTGTGAATGGCTGTTAAAACCCGACATAACTTGACCAGGCCCTTTTAACAAGCTCGAAGCCATTCTCCACCCACAGTCCAGGCTGCACATTTGTATCGTTCTCTAACATACTTTGCCCTGATAAGTTGCTCGCTGAGTTCCTGAATAACTAACTTGGCTGCTACCATAAGTTATAACGGAAAACAAATATTTCTCCCTGCAATTGAGTTCATGATCTGCCCTATCTTGCTCCCTGACTTTTCACTGCTGCTTGCAGTGATGGAAGAACAGTAGCTTGATCTCAGGCTCAATTATGGTTTTCTAAAACCACTGTTTAGTTCTTTGGCTGTTAGCCATTGTACAGTCCTTGCCCTGAATTCTTTCTCCTCATAAAAAAATAAATGAAACAAAGAGAGACAGAGAGAGAAAATATAATCTAATTACACAACGTATTCTTTCCTGATTTTCTAATACAGTGGCTGCAACAGGAGTAGAAAATGATGCACTATCTCATTGTTTCATTACCCACAGCTGATGAGTTAATCTCTTTGAAGTTGTTTCCCTTTCATTACCAAGACCCCAAAGCACTGCATGCAGGGGCAATATACAGTGTACACACAGAAATCACAAAGTTGGGAAAATAAAAAATCTAAATAATGGTAACTTAATAAAAGGAATTAATCTGACGACCACAATTGAGCAATATGCGTGTAGTCTGTTCATAAGATAACACAAATGAAAAACTGACTGCTGTTTCTCGTTGTTTTTCCGGCATGAATTGTAAATGACAATGTACATTTTAGTGCAGTGTTGTTTAGTATTAAGAAAGGTAGCCGTGTTCTGCGCTCGTACAAAAAACGAAAAAACGCAAAATATCATTATGCATAGTAAATAATATTCCTTTGTTTTGCTTATATGGGTGACACAGAGTATGCGACACCAATGTTCCTTTTTTCAGATACAGTTTTTTGACAGTTTTCTTTCCCCACCAAAGAAAAACTAAACCTGACAATCATATTCACAGTTTGGCATACTTTGCATCAAGTTTAACCGATCCCTTTAAATTGTCAAAGAAACGGACAGCTGCAGTCCATCCATCGTATTTCGAGTCTGCACAGTGAATCTTTATTTCTGGCCCCTTTCTCCACTTTGTTTTTGTTTGCTTTTACAGTGAACGGTTTTCCTTTAGCATTATATTGAGAAGTTCTTGTAACTTTAAAAGCCTCCTAATTTTTTTTTTTTATATGTCCATCATGTTGCCTTGACAACAGACTTGGCTAATCCATAGTGCAAGTGCCCGGCACAACTGCTGGGCCATATAAAAGGGAAGCCCGATGCACAAAATTTGTAATATCACCTGGACTTGGTTGTCTCATTACTCTTCACTCTGATCTTCCCTTTGAATATTTTGTTGATGTGAAGTCACATTTTCACACAGGCCTCACCACATGCACGTGTGTGGGTGTGCGTGTGTTTGTGCATGTTGCCAGTGGTCTGGCAATCATAGGGAATAACATGATTGCACACTGCCCTTGAAAAAAATCTATTCCCAGTTCAACTCAAAACAGCCCGAAGCTTTTTCTCACCAAACTCAGTATTTTTCCTGTATACGTACATCCAGCTATACGTGGCCAAGAAACATAAACTAAACTAAACAGCAGTAACTTTGTTGTGGCTCTGAATTACAGGACACCTACAGTATAATTTACTCAATCCGCCAAACACAAAGAAATTGTAGTGGTTTATCTAATTAATATTATACGATAAGTGATTTGCTGTTCCACTAAGCACATTTTTTACAATTTTACAGTACCACATAAGTAAGAATTAAGCTATTTTCATTCTTAACAAATGTGCTGTAGTGCATCCCAGGTTAAGTGTTATTTTCAACCACATGTCAGCTGGTTTGGTCTTTTTTTTCTGGAAGCATTTTAGATCTAAGGTGCTCTTTCTTCTTGGTAAATGTCACTGACAGATTTTGACATGAAAACTTAAGTTAGCAGTATCCAACCTGTCATACTGTATTTGTAAACAGCTTACGTTTCCTTCTCCGAGCTTAGGGGAAAGGAGGTGAAGCCTGACAGCAGACAAGGGTTTTTAACAAACATCCCCACATGCATAAATAATGCCCCATTTCAAAAAAGAGAATGTTTGCCGCTCCATTTAATACGTAGTATTTCTCTGAGCGCCCAGAGGATACCTTCTGTCCACAGCTTCTATGGGCTGCATGCACTATACTTAGCAACCCTGACTCTTAGTGTATGGCAACACAGTTTACCACTTCTCCAATCTATGCATCAAGGGAATGAGTGATTTAGTGTCATGCGATTATGCCTCCTGAGGAATCCAAGTGCCCATGCGGAGTCAAAGTGTCTTGGTGTAATCCATCTCATGATGAATTGCCTTGAGTTTTTGCAGGATGAACTTTGGTTCGCTGGGCAAACTTTGGACGTCATGCATTGGCTACATCAGCTGCTACATGCTGTGTCCATGTTGCGTGGATATTGATTGATGCAGCTAAGTAGTGCGATTGCTGTCCTACACAGCAGCAGACAAGGCTGATAGAAATCCTGTGGATTTCTATGGCTCAAGCAGGTTTAACTCATCAGCAGAATAGGAATCTTCTCGGTCCTCAGGGAGTTGGGCTGGGGATACATCAAGGGCAGGTGTGAGGAGACAGGTGACCCATGACCCTTGCCTCCCACCAGCTGACCTTGGAACCAGATTTCTGCCTCCGAGCTCAGGCTTAAATCTTCCTCACTAGATCAATTTTAAGATGTATTGAGGGTTAGGCAGGAAGCTTGGGGTAAGAGCTCAATATCTAAGTATAAAGAGACACATGGGACACGGTGGATGTGTTAAGTCACCTCTGTTTTCTACACATTTTACACATCTGCTTAATTCAGCAAAAAAAAAATGCATTTGGGATTGCCCCAACTTTGCAGTAAATGTGCAGTCGTACATCCTCATATATTATTTGCTTAATAAGCTGTATTCAGAATTGACAGTTTGAATCAGCTGCTTAAATTCAACAGCCAACCCAAAATATGTGAGGGTACTTATTGCTGAACTTAAAAATCTGCAAATTCAGGTTTATTTCAATTTTCAATACCTCTGAGATTGCATAAACATACTGGTAGTATTCCAGTAATGTTCTTTCTGTTTTTATGTGGTCATTTAGTCCACCAGCTAAATAAACCACTGTAATATGCACATATTTCTAAATTGTTTTTAAATGTGTTTTTGCATTCCGCTCTCAAACAATTTAAAAAAACTTCACTAAATTGACTGCACTCACATTTCTTTTACGAGGGAACATAATGTACTGTACAAAATCCAGCCTTTTCCAGACAGATCAGATTATTATATTGTGTGTAAGCCCCACTGCCCACCCTGACATGTGCTTACACAAATGTACACAAAGAGAAGAAATTTGCTCACATTGACTTGGCAACTGGACGTGACCAAGGATTAAGGGTGGCTTGCTTGTCAAAACGCAATCTCTGAACGCAGTGATGATCCATAAGCAACAAGACATCCGTTCAGAGCCTGAAAAGGATTTTCCCTTTGTGAGCAAGTCTCTGGCCACAGAGGAAGGACAGCGAGTGAATGAGTGAACACATTTTACATGGCCACTTGCTTGATTTCAAACCAGCTCTGCTCTTGCAAACATGTAAATTGTCAGTTTGTTCTGCACCATCAAAAGTTAAATAGACTATTAGACTAGTATTCAAACTGGTACAGTACTTACATGTATGCCACAGAAGTGTAACTGCAAGAGACACTTTTTTCAACTCTGAATGGTTTCTTTAAATGTAATAATATTATTTTACAGTTGAGTCGGCATGTGCAATGATTTCCTTTTTTTTTTGTTTTTATTTTCATAAAAACTCAAATAGAAACCGGTCTTCAAGATTACCCTGTCACCACATAGAATATACAGTTTTGCAGATTTGCCAACTACACAGCTAATTATATTTTAGCTATTGAGGTTTTTTTATTGCATGTAAACATTCTATTTTTACACAATATCTACATGGGCACTGGGGACTTGGTGGCACGTGTGGCTAAAACATCAACCAGGTGGTGATTTGAAATTTGTCACCTTTGGAAGGAGCGAAAGTAAGCAGATGGCAGGCCTTTAGGGTCCATAGCACATTGTCGACAACGAATTGCAGTCCAGAGGGAAATGGGATGGCTGATAACCTCCATCCCATGGTTCCATCTGCTGAATCCTAAGCAAGGACAGTGCATGCAGACATGCAAACCCAGACGCTGACATATTACAGGCCTGATGTAGAAATGTACAAAAGGTGAATTGGGACAAATAATTAATTGTTTTCAGTATGTATAATGTAGCTTCTCTGGAAAATCTGTATTTTGGTAGTGCAGTAATCCTACATCATTGTACCAAAATAACATTTAAAATTGTGCAGAAATTGTCGGTCATCATTTTGTCATAAGTCATATATTAATGCTATAATGAAATAATTGTTACATTGAAATTCTGAATCACAATAACCGAATAAAAGCTCTGAATAAAAGAGTGGTGGTGATGTAACAACCTAAGTTAGATGGACATTCAAAAGGACTCAGTCTGGCATTTGAACCTTCAATACAAAGCAATCTCTCCACTGTTTCCAGGACATCTATTCAAAGCCCCTCTGTCTGGCTCTTTGGGGTGATCTAGGAAGAAAAGACTTGGAAAACAGCAAGCAAAGGCAATTGTCAGAAAACACATGCCAAGCCTTTCTTTTGTCCTGTTGAAACAAAGTGGTTCGTCATGTTCTGTACATTCACCAGGTTTCAAAATAGGCTTTCATCACAATGACACTATCTAAATCCTATTGTGGCAGAACAAGGCAATGTTCTCAGAATCAAATAGAAAAGGAATAATGTTGTATCTAATTGCGGTTCCTTCACTATATTCACCAACTGGGTTTAATCTAGCTCCATTCATGCCCGTGGTAATCACAACATAGTCTGTGCCGCAGAATTACCGCCAAACATAATTCCGGCTGTTATAATTACACAAATGGCATTGGCAGGAGCCTCGAAAGCCATCAATATAAACTACATAGATACAGTTGGTTGTTTTCATTGATGTCTTAATATTCGAGGGATACAAGAAACACTGGACCTGAGAGAGTCACTTTATTCAGCTCCATTGAAATGCAACCAGTACTGCAGCCACTCACTCGCTCGCTCTATACAAAACCTGCTGCCTCCACAATATTGTTCAGCCTATTTGTATGTGACGGGAGGTCCCCGCTCCCGCCACGCTTCTACAGTACGAGGAGCGGGTACAGTAAGAAATCAAAGCCTCTGCTGAAACAACAGCTGTTTCTACTTATGTAATGGCTGCAGGATGACTGTTCATATCCTGGCTTGTTGACGCTGTCACAAATCATTAATCTTGGGCCTGTCTGTGGGGCCACGCTGTCAAGTTGTTTTTGGTTTGGACATCTGTGGCTAGACAGAAGCAGGACACATCATTTAAGAGGGCACCTCACACCTTCACTCTTACTACATACATATTGATGTATGTCAATTAAATATATATATATATATACTGAACAATATATACCAATAAAACATATATGTAACCTGATTTTTGTGGGCATTTTGTGGGACTGTTCAGGGAGGACCACAAGACAAACAAAAATCCACTTTCTGTCAAGTGAGCACTAAAGAAAGCCATTTCATATTTCTTGATAGTAGGGTTTATGCATGTCTGTTGCTCCCCCTTGTGCAATGCCAAATATGTTGTAGGGTGGATGTATTGCTAGTAACGCTGCAACAGAGAGCCCTGCAGAGATACCTCAGACCGAATGGCACATCAAGGGGCTTAGCTGCAGTATTAGTGAGGCTTTAAGTAACTTTTCAATACAGCAAGACATTGAAAAGAGACACTGACACTATAGGGAGACTATATGCCCTCTACTGGTGGATAAAAGCAAATTATTCAGAAGAGTTTGGTCCTTTCCTTATGTGCTCACTTGACATAATGTGCTCAATATTACTAATTTTCAATTTTTTACAACCCAGGTATTACATGAACAGGTACATAGTACAAGTACAAGTAATGCATCTTGTAATGCAAGACCTTCAGAGCTTTTTGCTTCATTTTGTAACGTGCCGCAAGTTAACTGTAACCATTAACTGTGTTTGCAGGGATGATTACAGGTGTGAATGTGTTGTGGTTTAAATAGATTCAATTACGGCTGAGTTGAATTATAATGGGCATTTTATTTTTTTAATTTTTTTGGAACGTGGAGATGGAGGCGGCACATTGTACAAGAAACAAAGAAAGTGAGATTTTATATTTATTTTTTCATCTACTTATTGCTGATATTTGCAAATTGAAACAAATGAATTATAAAAGCATTGAAGCGTTAAAGTGAGATATACAATTTGGCCCAACCCATAATTGCTTTTTCAAAGACTAGCCTTGGAAACTAATTAGAGGTCGGAATAAAAAAACACTAACCATTCAGATAATCAGGCTGCCATTAACACCTTTGGGGCTGTATTCAGTTATCAGCTTGACCCTACTTGAAAAATACACTCTCCCCGTCTGATGTGCAGACTTAACTCTTTAGACACAAAGTGTTAGTGGATTGATTAGTGCAAAGGTCACCATGTATAATACTCCCAGCATATTTATGGCCCAGGAAGTTATTGACTAAACAAAATGGATGGCGTCGTACTTTTCAGCAACACTGTTGTTTAGCAGCCCCATGCTGAGCGCAGTGAGCTGATCAGGCAGCCTCTTTTAATTTGCGAAACAAAATCTCCTTTTATTGCCTGACCTTTAATGGCCACCATTGTCAAACTTGTGATTGAGTGTGAATTTTATTAAGAAGAGAAATTTTCCTCTTTATTGATCACATTAAAAGGCAGGTTGCAGGAGGGGAGAACTGGGTGACAGGTGTATTCTGGTGAATATAATTGCAATCACCGTGCTCCAAACCACCATGTCAGCTCGGCGACCTCTCATTTTTTCACGTTTCATTCTGAATTAGCTTCACTGGATAGGTCTGACTTTACATGGATTAATACATGTTAATGTAATGGCTGAGAATGAAAACGAAAAGTGTCCTGGGGAAACCAAGACACCCTTTGATATTAAATTATAAGGTGACAGGAAAAGAAAACATTCCATTTGTATCAGTCACACCTTTTGGTTGTTTCCTGATCATGTGGTCAACGTTCATTTGGCAACAGGTACATACATGCAAATAACTGTGAATAATATATGCCTGCTACACATGCCAGTGCCTTGACAACGGTAAAGAAACAATACTCGGCTTTCAGCAGGAAGTCACGCAGTTTTATTTATGGTTAATTTAATTTATTTACAGTATTTCAGCTTCAATAATTGATGCACCATCCATGGATCATTCTTTTCACAAGGAGGGGAGACAGCATCCTATTTAATGTTGTTATTTTCCCATTAAAACCTGAGAAAACATCAAAGGCAGAGTGATTTAATTAACAATGTGGAGAGTTTGTGTACAGCCGTCTGCATTTTGCAAATTGCTCTTTGCTGAGAATAAGAGACTTATCAGGTCCATACAGACATCGCTGCACACCTCAAAAGAAGTTGTGTTGACACAAGGAAGGGGAAAATACATGTCTCCCCCTGACAGAATTATCCACTTCACAGGTATTTTCAGTTTACAGTTTCCAGGTTGGAAAATTAATACCCTTTCTTCTTCTGCCAGTGGAGTTTACAATTCTTTGTTGTGTGCTCTGTGAAGTGCGGGCTGAACGAAGAGCAGACGAGGAGTTAAGTGCCATATATGGAACATCATTGTGATTTGTTCCTTATAGCGTTTGAATTCTTGATAATTGTTTTTGACTGCAAAGTGTCTCTAGGAAGCTGTTTCCTAATGATTAGTCCCCTCTTGCCACTTGAGTTTGGGGGCTTTCAGTGTGTTTACTCGTGGCTAAGATGTACAATATAGCCCGGCAAACCAAGAGAAGTGCTCTCAACATGTTTAATAGTAAAAATGTAATAATATTTCAGATGGAAATGAAAAGAAATACTATTTGGGGCATGTTAACCACTTAAAATGTTAATCGTCCCACCTTGCTCTTTAAAGACCTGTATGATTCAAAGAGCAATTGAAAAGAAGAAGATTGGAGCCAGATGCATTCAGCTCAGTCTCCGAGCACTGAACTCATCGCTGAGATTGTTTCAGCGGTGCTCAGATACTTTGTTTAAAGGGCCCTCATTCATTGTAGCATATTTTTTTTTCAACATCTCAATGTTGTCTTAAGGTGAGGTATGATGTCTGATCATATTTCCATAATGAAACATGAATAGAAATGACTTGGGTCACATGCTTGTAAATTAGAAAATTAGTTTATTCTGCTTGTCAAAGAGATGGATGGTTAACATCCGTCCTTCTTTTAGTCTGACTTCAATATGTTGACTCCCTGAGAGCCGGCGTAAATAAATCGAGTGGATGTGTGGGTGTGGAGTGGAGGAGAGATATCAAAACAATGCTACGAACCCTGCTGTATAAGCAACCATCACCGAATGATGTCCAGCATAAAGTCTGAATTTGCCAGATCCGGTGTATGCTTTAATAATAAAACAGAATACCCAAAAATTCTTCCCTTAAAAAAGAGAAAGAAATCTCGAAAAGTAAACAGCAAGATAAGCGTGTGAGAGCGGATAACAAGAGATGGAGACAGACAGACAGAGAGCAGAGGGAACGACCGAAAGAGGGAGATAAAATTATTTTAATTTATTTCTAGAGGTGACACTTCCAGACAATTCAATATCATACCTATGTTTTGTTGCACTGTTCCTCCTCCTGCTTGACATTTCTGGGTTAGAAAGTGTCTATTACAGCTCAACATTGCAATGTTTCACATAAATCCACATCAAGATATTTCCACAGACAGGATCTTTTTCGCTGTTGAGCAGCAGTCGGGCTCTATTATTCTGGTCATGAGTGAGCCACCACCGCAGGTGAGGGGAAGGAGGAGTGAGGCAGAATGTTGTTGTGATAGAAATGTCACATGTGATAGAATCGCACTAATTACACGCGTGCACTAAATCGTTCTTCGACGCCTGTACATTGTGTTGGCTCACGCCTTGCTTTGAATGTCATTCCAACTCTCCCATTATTTCCTGGGAGAATGAGGAAAAATCATCTGGTGCTTTATCATTTATTTTAATAATCACTTTAATTATAGCTTGAATCCATCACGGACGACCTTTTAGCAGAATTCAATGAGCAACCGATTTCTTGCAGTGACAAACAATGAAGCCATCAAAACATGTGACAATTGCTTTTAAGCTTGTTCAGAACAATGGTAATCATGACAAGACTTTGGCTACTACTACCACAACTACTACTAATAACGCTAATAATAATGACAGTAACAATGCAGACCTAGCTTGCTTGTTTCCTCTCGATTTCCACACCTGATTTTAGCTTGCACCCTGACCGTTTATTGCAGATGATGCTGAGGAGTGTGTGTGTGGGGAGGGTTGGGTGAATGTCATCAATCAGCATTAACCATCAGCTCTGAGCTATTGACTGATGATTCACCACGGCAGAATCTCCTCTGACTCTAAAATGAAAGGCAGCAGCGGCAACGTGAGGAACAGACACTCAGTTGATTGGCACCTCATTGAGTCTGGCGGGGGAGCCTTTGATTGCACTAGCTGTCAATATCACGTAATTGTTTTTCTTACATACATGGTGCCCTCTGTTTTTGCAGCAGGCTCTACCATTCCATTTGCCTGAATAGCATTGTGCAGGTAGTTTGCCGAATTTATTATCATTTTTGATCCATTAACATGAAGTGCACACAGAAGCTGCCCATACAGTGATTTTAGGGTTACATTTACCCTCTTGTTGACATTTAGATCTGAAGATAGTGTTTGTTCACTACCTTCACCAATCGGTCATCGTAACATCAGCGCATTAAGATTCATAAGCCATAATACTGGACAGCTAGATTAGCAGCATATGGTTGTAAATCTGTCCTTCACAGCTACCCGACGATGTATCAGAGTAGCCAGTTATGCCTTGAAGCTTTAATTGGGCCACTTTCACTTATCGCATTAAGAGTGTTGCTGGAATACATACAATATACTGAGCACACTTCTGCCTTGACAAGGGTGAACTCAGCGTGTATTCACTGAAGTCAGGCTAAAATTGAGTTAAAATGTCTTCTTAAATGGCACCCATAACTGCCAGGGAAACTGTTCATGGCTGAGAGAGCAACCCCGATCTCCGCCCCAAGGTCAGCGGAGAAGATGACATTTAATTGAAATTGAAACTGTCTACCTGATAGTTTGAAATAATTAGCAATATCTGAGTGGCGAGAGGAAGAGTCGGGGGATGACGAAAAATAAAGAGGACATCAACCCCCGAGATAAAAATGGCAGACTGGTGGCAACTCATCAATTCTAGTGAATTGAATGTCACTTTGATTGACTGAACTTGACTCTGGATGTCACACATGACACTCAAACAAGTAATGCAAACAAGACATACGCTACTGAAACTTTGCCAGAAGTTTGGAGAGGTGACTTGCCTCCATTCTTAGGTAAGGCAAGTGGATCATTGGAACTGCTTTGACCCAGGTTCTCATGCAATGGACACTAAACGTTCGTGGAAACTAAGCCTCTTGTCTTTTATGCATGCATGCCTCCCAAAATCATCTCCCCTGTAGTAGTAGCTTTCTCCTCCCACCCGTAAAACAAACTCTGCCACCCCTCAGCCCCGAAAGACTTCAGAAGTCACTTCTGCCGGGCCCAACATTTCCGCACCAGTTAATAAAGGGGAAATGAATTGTATCAGTGTTGCTGTCTTTGCTCATAGTGAAGAGGAAATTATCATAGAGATGGGTATTGGGGCCTTCACACACTGAATTACATCGAGGGCGAGCCTGTTTCTCTCTGTCTCACACTCACTCGCGCACACAAAACGCAATAGCTTGAAATAAACCGCAGGATGAAATTGGCTATAGTGATGTCATCGTAAGAGTGGTTGTGGTAATAAGCCAGGAAGCACTGGCAATTTTCCCACACAATTCTACAGACACCCGGACATGTTAGTGACATTCAGGGCTTTTAAAAGAAAAAAAAATTTGCGAACTTCCTGCCTCTCCACGCCTTCCCCAGGCTCGACTAAGACATGTCAACATTAGAGTCGATACTAGATGCCAGGCAGAAGAGATGTGACATAGCCTTGCCTCTTTGTGGGCGTTTGTCGTGTTAGAGGAGGATGAAACAACTGACATAAAGAGGATGGCACCCCGGGACACACACTATATACAAGAGTCCTCGGGGCCTGACAGGCACACAAAATCAAAGATGTTGGGTGTTAATATCTGATAGTTAGCGCTCTAGGCAAAACAGCGTAAAAGACATTTAGGTCAATGGGTTGCTGGCAGCCTCCAGAGCAAAGTAGTTGCATGGCTATTTTCACCGTGTCCTCCTCTGTGGACTGTTGTAACCACTGGAGCATTCTCTTCATCATCACAGACAGAACACAATCAGCGAGCCTACTTTCTGCTTTTGCCCTTTTATTTTATTAGTTTTTTTTTTTTTTTTCTTCCATTCAGACTGTTTAGAAACCAAAGAGGAGATGTTAGACTTGCCACCCAAGAAATTAAATCAGTGCTGAAGACACTAAAAGAGTTTTTCAAGCCCAAACGGTTTGATTGCCTTGTGATGAAAACTGCTAACAATGTATTTTGATCAAATCTGAAACAATGACAGTGAACCAAGACAAATGTATAATTCCCATGAATAAAACAAATGATTTCTTTAGAACTTTGGCTTTTATTTATTATAATTAGTGCCATGTATGCAATTTCTTAGTATATAAGTAGAACTGAACTGACTGCAAACTAATTAAATTCAGTTATAATTGCATTTGTACTTACATGATTTAAAAATGCTTGAGTTGGATTATTGAATAAGATCACCACAAATCTTTATTATGTGCAGTTAATTTGTGTCAATAGCACTGTGCGATACAACCGGCTTTGACATCAATTAATTGTGTTTATGTAAGGGGAACAGTTTTTATGATGAGACAGCCCTATGGTTATTTGGTCTGAGAGTGAAACTGTAATGAACGGGTTGTTTTACTTAGAGTGCTGATACAAACAGCAGAACATTGAGGCCTTTTTCTTTCCTGGAATACAAATTAAGTCACTCCAGCAACAGTTATTTTAACTATGAACTCAATTTATTTTTCTTCGCATATTTTCTAACATTTTCCTGTTTAGTTTTGGCTTATGTTTTAGCAACTGCCATTTAACACAGTCTCTCCCCCGTGTGTCTATCTGTTCTGTCACTCTCGCTGTTGGGAATGTTAGTTGACAATGCCTGCACTCAACACACCCCAAACGAAGTGCGTAGTGACAGAAACATTAACACAAGCCACTGAGTACCTCTGTGATTTTAGTGAGAGCATTGCTGTCAGCAGTACCTGGAGGAGTAAAAGGCATATATCTGAACTTTCAACAGCTGGTGTTTGGGTGGAGGATTGTGACAGTCAACATCAAAACAGTGAAAGCAAAGCTCTGATTTATTGAATGTGCCGCTTGGATCTGCTTTCATGTTTGCCAGTGATACATTATATGACTTTTCTCCTGCTTTCAAGAACATGGCGATGTGGATGAATTAAACATGTTAAGCAGGAACAGGTCTTTCTCTGAAAGCCTTACCCTTTTCATGATAACCCCTTTTTAGACATTCAACGGACTTATCACAGCGTATAAATAGGACAGAATTCATTATTCAGGGGAGGTTTCGGTGAAAAATTAATAGTTGTTCCCGGAGGAGGGTCTGTGGCGCTCCGGAAAAGGAAAACCTTTAAAGTGTACATGCACAGGGGAATGTGGAGAAAGTCTGCCCCTCATGTTAAAACCTTTACCATGCTACAGTACACACTGATAGTGCAAATATAAGTTTGCTCAACACTAATGACTGTGACTAATACAGTATGCAGTCTGCATTCGTGCCTAAGCTGTCCTCATAATATTTTGAAGATGGAGGAAGAAAAGGAAACAAAAAAAAAAAAAAGGGATGGCATGAGTGTCCGCTTTCACCATTGACCATTTTCACCATGCCTAGTAGGAAAACACACGGGGACTTGAGCGGTTGACATCTGACGAGAGACTCTTCTTTTTCTGACTACGCTGAATGATTTCACATCGCCCTACAATAAACACACACCAAAAACACAACACAAACTATACAGCAGGTCCTCCTCTCAGCTATAAGAGATTACAATTTCCACCGTGCCCAGATCACTCATGCACTGAAATCTTGCCGCCGCTGGTGCTGAGTGGATTTCAGCCTGCCAGTTATCCGTTGAAAGATGGGCTTCACGATGCCTTTGTATCCACTTCCTATCTGCCCGGCCATGGAGGCAATAACAGTAATGTATGGCTAAGGGAAAACAGAGCTAATCATCAATGACTGCAAGATATATAGCATATGCAGTGGCACCTTGTTTATTACCCTCTCTCCTGCACCCGCTGAATCCATCGGCTATACAGTCAGGCTGCCAGATCCGAGAGCTTCTTCAATGTTAATTTGATTCATTCTTGTTTTCCATAATAATTGGGGGCAATGGGTCATTGTGATGAATTTGCTTGTTACATGACACAGGATGTATCACGGTGGTGGCTGCTGTGCGGTGTGTCTCTTTCGTCTCTCCTCCATCATGTGAAGGCCTTGTCTTTATTAGCTATTATCGGAAAACATCCATTTATTGTCGCGGCTCCGAACGCAACAGGTTCTCATTTTCTTTAAGGACTTGCTTTTGCTGGGAAACGGCTTTTAATTTCATTTGAAAAGCAAAGCTTAGGGTGTTATAAGTGACATTAACATTTTTAGATCAATGTCATTTCTTTAGAAAAAACGTGATTGTTTGGATAGTATTCCTTCTGGAACGATCCAATCTTCTTGCAAATATCAAACTGCTATGTCAGGTCCCACTTAATCAGCCTATTTTCCATTCATTCTTAATCTTTCAAAAAAAAAAAAAACATTCCACTTCCTTTTCATTCTGTGCTCTTCATTTTCATTTCCCAGACCACACATTATCTACACAATATGGAAATGTTAAGACATTCATCCATGTGCAATGAATTTTAAGGTGGATTCACATTTTTAATCCTATAAATATGCATTTATGTATTGCTTCCTTGTCACTGACAGTGCACCTACAGAATATCCACCGCATCGTCCAGCGTTTGCGCGAGTGACGACTCACAAAGAAGAGAATGAATGGCTGCTCTTGTATGAGATTTTAATCAGGGATGGTGTATGTGTGTGGGGCTTTCAGGGATGGTGTATGTGTGTGGGGGTTTCTCTATCTCTCTCTCTGTGTGTGTGTGTGTGTGTGTGTGTGTGTGTGTTTGTATCTACACGAGCATGTCTTCTGTTCTACCCCCCATAGTAACTGTGCGCCTCCTCCTCTGTGTGTCATTGTGGTGATGAGCGCTGATTGCAGATTGTTATGGCGCTTGCACCTCTCATCTATCCGTCCCACGCTGGGTATTTGGCCAGGCCTGATTGTGTTGATGGTGACACCGGCATCTTGTCCTCGGGTGGGGAGGCCCAATAGTAGTCCAGACATAATGAAGCAGATGTAATCAACCACTGTAACACACAGAAAGTCGAGTGTCAAGAAGAAAGCTGTTTCTGTGTTCTACCTTCCCAACTGTGCTCTGGATGGAAATCACACATCGCTGATGTTGATGTTGGCGCTTGCTATTAAACATTTTATGCTGAGGCGATATGACAATTTGAAAAGGAGACTTTGAGAGAAAGGAATTAACATTCAATGAAGTCTGAACATTGCGTTGGTATTGTATAGTCTCTGTGGAGAAATGGGTGCTTCAACCTACAACATACTTTTAATCAATTGTAACAAAAAGGAAAGAAGCAAGTACTTGGCACTGGGTTGCTCAAGAGATCCTTTCTCTCTTTGTGCACTTTGTCCTCTCTCTGTGCTTTGTTATTTGTTTTGGTGTTCTAATCTCAACCAAGTCAATAATATTCTTTGTTGTCTGAAATTGTGTGTCGGGAACAAAAAGGCCTCCTCCTTTTGTTGAAAGTACCTGTCTGCGACTTTTCACTCTCTCTCAGACTCCCAGATAAAGTAATCATTAGATGTTGTTTTCTGCCTGCAATTACTTTCAGTTACAATGGGTCAAACACTAGGAAAGCAAAAGGGGTCGAGAGGAGACAAGGCTAGATGGATTACAGGCGAGGAACTGTATAGGTCCCACAAGTGCTGATAAATACGTATGTGGCTCGGAGACTCGGCGTGTTCAGTGGCGTCTCAGTAAATGCATCAAAAGTAATTAGTCTGGAGTATATATGGACAACCTCGCTCCCCTCTTATCTGCGTCACATTGTCTCTTTAAAAAAAAGGCCATTCATTGCATAGGGACCTATTTGTCTTAAAAAGTAAAGGAGCAATGGCTTTGCCATTTCTTATATCTCACTTTGTATCGCAGTGGCACAGAATTGTTCTGAAATTTATGTTTCAGTGGAAAATCCACTATTCTATTATCGTTGGTAACTCATTACCATTCACTGGCATGCAGTTCTTAGAGCATGTGATAGCTGATGAGAATGGCTATTAGATGACGACAGGCTGTATAGAGACATTTCTATTGTTTCATTCCACATTCTATAATAAAATTGTGTTAATAAAATTCTACACTAGCTGTCTAACCCTGCACGTCTCCTTATGGATCTTAATACATGTCAGCCTCCTACATGGCACCACTGACCTCTGCGCCACCGTTGATATCTGCCTTCCAAAGAGCGTGGCAAATTTTATTGCTACAATGGAATATTTACTTCCTCCTCCACGCCCTTGTCAGCAGTGACAATGACAGCTCTTATTGCCTCCGCCGGGGATTATACTGTACCTCCTCCTGATAAAAGTAGAGAAAACCAAATAGCATTTGAGTCTGACGTGCAGAGGAAAGTTAATTTTCAGTCTCATCGCTATAGAGACAGTCTTTTTCAGAGAGGTCACAAACCTTGTCTCTGAGCCTGCATATTCTTATTTCATAGTTGAAGTAATGTATATCCAGGACTTTCAAAGTATTTCATATAGTTTTTAATTTCTTCAGAAAGCAGACTCTCACGAGCGTTGCGATATCTTGGACACAATCTTGAATTTTAGCGGGCAGTCTTGTATTTGTAATTCTGTGACAGTGAGACATTCGTCTCTCCTTCAAATGATGATTGCCAGAGCTGTGATGAAAGTAATGGCATCTTTCTTTATAGTTCAACACCAAGGGGTTTTAATAGCGCTATTATTATTATTAATGACCGTCCATTTGCTTATCCAGATTGTACTTTTGGAGTGGGTATAAGTGATAAAGTCTTGGTAATTACAAACCCAATTATTTCTACTGTGATTCTATTTGTTCGAAGGAATCTCCCATATTCTTGTGGTTCTGTCTTTTGGTCTCCCTCCAGACACGAGACACGTGCGCATGTCCCCTCTCTGTCTCTTTTCCTCTCACTCTCGGCCTCATCTCATCCCCAACCACACAAGAACACATAATATGATAAGGATAATATTTTTGCACTCATGATAGCTGTACTTTTAGCACTCCAGGATGGTTCATTTAGTCTCGACGAAAGACATGTTGTCCATTTATAATATGATATCTAATACAGCTGGATATAAGCCTCTTTGCATTATTCTTTTATTTTCTGGCACCATTAAACCTGTTTTAATTGACATAGAGAGGGGCAGAGCTGTTGGTGATAATGCTATGGGTGGTGAACGGATTATTTTTCTTGGCATAGTTACATTCTTGAATATGTATGAACTTATGCACTTTTGTGAATGCTGTGCGAGTAGAAAACAAATAAACTTTTGAGCTTTTCTAAGTCTTGTCTAAGTCGGTGAATGTTGGAAGAAAACAACTATGTTGCATGGTGACAGCTCTCGTATCAAAACCTTAGACAATAAAAAAGAAATAAAGAAAGAAAAACCTTCAGTCCAATAGATCACTGAAAAGAAAGACATATATATATTATATACTTATTTATTTTTACAAGACAGTGGGGACCACACTGCAGTTGTGGACTAGACGTGGACCCTCTTAAATCATAATACAGCAAAAATCTGACACATAAAACAAACAAAAGCTGAATTTAAACCATGACCATGACCATACATGCTCACATAGACGAAGTCTGCAGCACGTGATAAAGCTTTCGATGGACATTAAGTGAGAGCGATGAATCTAAGTTTCAGGCAAGAAGAATGAAAAGACCGTACCAATTAACACCGAAGAGTGAGTCAGAGGAATAGTCCACCTTCCTGATGGCTGTTTGAGGAATTTAATGTCCTAGATGCATGCAATTATCCTTTTAATTAGCAATAATGAGTTTGTGCATGCTGTAATAATACGTTGAATCGTGATTTGTGTGCAGACCTTAATGTGAAGCTCATCAAGATGTAACTAGCTAACTAGCTCTGTCAGTAAATATCATCAACTGTCATGTTAAATTTCTCATGCTATTGTACTGAAAAGATGTCTAATATGCATCCTAGCTGTGTGCGTGTGTGTGTATCTGCCTGCCAGAACTTGTATTTGCATTAGTGAATTTCATGGCCATTAGAGAAAATAAGTGAGATTGAAAGCATACCAGTATAATATATATGAATCTAAATAAAAAGGTAAAATATAAAACATACAAAATATGTACCTGTATGTATCTACATTCCAGCCATCTTTAAACAACCCCGTGGGATTGAGCATTGCATTGTTTATCCTGGCTAAATCAAATCATTAAATTACCTTGATGCTGAAAAGTAACCAATTATCTTTATATTACCTACTGTGTACTGTAACCTCACCATTAGCATGCAGCAACATGGGCCTGAAAATTTGAATTACTGTTTATTATTTCAGCATTACAACCTGTATTAATATCCAAAACAGTAACGGCCATACTGACAAAACAAATGTAACCAGAATAATCCTATATCCACCGCTGTAATAGATGATTGTAGTTGAGAAACGGGTGTGCAATACATAGCAGTTAATTGTTTTAAATTATAACTTGAATTTGTTTTCTGGGATGGTACAGTATCAGAGCTGCACTTAAAGGGATATTATTATCCATGAATCACATGCATGGCAGCTGGTTGGAATAGAACAAAATGTGCTTGAACAGGAGCTGCGTACAATAAATTGAACATATCTACACTATAATACAACATAACACTATAGATGTATCATTTTTGAGGGGTGTTTTGTTAAGACTGGCACAGAAGGGCTTTTATTCAGCTTTTCGTAGGCTCATGTTTGTGGTGGAGCACCAGATTGCATGGAATCGAAAGATGTTTATGTGATACAGATTGTTATTCTCTTCCCCTGCTTACAACAACACAAACTAAAGTCCTAAACATTTTTAATAAAAAAGCAATTAGTATGTTTTGTAGGCCGACTAAATTGGATTTGATTGCAAACATATTGCAGGCATTTAAATGGTGGATTCTGACCCTCTTACATTTCTTAATTAAACTATTTTAGTACTAACGTTATAAATGTCCAGTAGTGTCCAGTAGAATTCCAATTTGTATTTTAATTTTGTGTAACAAAAACAAAAAGCCACTTCCTGTAATATTTTGTATGCCACGCAGCATTCTCGTGCGTCTCTCTTACACATGTCCAACGCTTATACAAGCTGTAATGTTTGACCTCACGGATGGAATGTCAGCTGAAGGTGGATGCAGCGGTGTTCGATCTTAGGCTGGCCAAGGGATGTGTTGATGTTGCAGAACACGACTGCTGTAGGCTACCACTGATATTGACCTTGCATATGACCATAAGATCAAAACCTAGGACTATGGCACTGCAGGGGTGTCTAGAAATCACAACAAGATGGATAATACATTAGGCTTCCTCATGACACAGCAGTCAAATTAGCCTGCAGGCTGTTTTGAATCTCAACACAAATTGAATACCACTTCATTCCTGGAGTCAACAGCAGTCATTTGATTGCAGGTAAAAGTTGTATTAGATGTTCAGTGAAGTCTGCAGCGTAACTAAACAGGTATCACAGTTTTGTTTCAACCACATCACCACAGCTCGGTAAAGATGAATCATCTCAAATGAGAAGGTCTGATCCAAGCCATGCTGTCTATTACACACAATTGTTTGCCATTATCCCCACTTGTCTGTCATTCAAATTTCCTTAAAGGGAATGTAGAAAAGAGTGTTCTCAGCATCAGGGGATCCGTGGCGTCAGTGATGTGTGATTCCATCCCGAAAGCTCCGCGGGGTACAGTTGTTTCCCCTGAATACAAAAGACAACGGCATCACAAGCAGGCTGCGGCATACCTCTAGCTGACGAAAGCAGCCAGAGCTGTCAGCGACATCACTCACGCCGTGCTCCCACCCTCCCAAACCCGCCACCGCCTATCCAAACTATCCCGCTGGAATAGAAAATAGTACAGGCCCATGTCTTTTTTGTAAAGGCTGGATGTGAAATATTGCATGCAGAATGTGGAGGCACTGAAAGCTGTTGAAACAGAACTGCTGTGAGTTCAAGCTGTGTGAAGTCACAGAGCCACAGACTTCCCTTTCATTTGTAAAGTACGCTACGTTAAAGACAGCTTCACCTCTGGCTGCACTGATCATTTTAGGTTGAGGAGGAGGAGGAGCAGGAGGAGGAGGAGGAGGAGGGAGGAGAAAATCTGGCAGAGATTCACTTTTGAATGTGTGTGTGAGTGTGTTTGAGTTTGGAACATTTATTTGTGCGTCAGCATGCATGCTTGTGGAATAAGAAGTTCATGCTAATAGCATTACCTCATCAAAAAATGACAGTACCCTGAAAAGACATTACCAACAGCAGAAAACACTCGGAGAGAGATTGAGTCAGGGCACAGCCGAGACTTGGCTCGGCCCTATTGTGCTAGCTCAGAGAATGAGAAAGCCGCATCCATTTTTGCCTTAATGAAGTTAGTGACCCTCTGAAAGGTGACACATTTACCGCCCAGGGGATTTATACACTCCTGCTCCAAGGCTCCAGTTCAATATTGAGAGGACAGATTTGACTCCACGCGGACACTCCAAATATATCCTCACAATTTATACCAGGCGATTCATTTTCAGACACTGCTCTCGTAATTAAAGTTGACGCTGTGCTATTCAATCTGCAGTCGCATGAAAAAAAAAAAAAAAAAAAAAAAAAAGTGTGCATCGAGGCCGTTATACAACAATCTAGATAGTTTTGGGAGGCCGGACTGGTATCACTAACGTAGCTTAATCAGAATATTAATTTTCATTTTGTAGAATGCCATTCAACAATATACAAGATGGCGAGAAGATTTTGCAGATGTTTGTGGAATAGAGCATGCAGAATTTGTGTGCGTGAAGGAAATAGTCATCCCCGAGTACTGGGGTCTAAGACCGCTTAATTATTTATAGCATCCTTACTTATGCAAATATACTAAATAATTTCTACATGACAGCTTGAAGCTTAGGCCTAGAGTAGCGATGTGATGTTTGAATGAGGACCCCTTCTTTCCTTTGCATGGCCTACGAAACATAACACTGCAGGCTCCTGGTTGCCTTGGTGCATACTGTTTTACATTCTAATTATCTGCCTTGACAGGCTTTATTGCTGAGGCTCAATGCTGAGGCCTCATACCAGAGTCATTCCACATGTGATGTCAGTGTCGGGATAATGAGATAAGATAGTTTGAGTGCTTAGCCTTGCCCAATTGCCTCCTCGTTCACTTTTCAGTTTTTTCTTCCCTTCCATATCTGCAACCTAAATTCCGCCACAATAAACCATGTATATTAATTGCACCTGATTATGCTAAAGATGCTCACAGGGTCCTGGGGTAATGGGAATCCACCCCCCCCCCCCCCCCCCAGCTCTCCCTGTTTGAGTTTTCTTATTTGACCAGATTTATTTTGGATTTTGGAAGATCAGAAGGGTTTAAGGTGTGCCACATTGATAGTGATTAAAATAAACAATGCTTTGTTAAGATGTTCATTAAATATTTAACACGGTAAAGCCAATCCGAGACACAAGCAGCGAGACTTTTCTTTTTCCAACTCTAATTAAGCTACAGGGAATTCCTTGCATATTGTAGGTAAACAGACAGAGTCATGGGAATACCAATGGAAATTAAATGCTCTGTTGGTGTTTTTCTCATTACAAGATGAAATGAAACATTTATCACTGACTTTCATTCCGTTAAAAGGCTGACATTTTGTGGGTCAGACACTGATAAGGGGACAACTTTCTTCCATTTACATTATGATTCATGAGTTCACAGAGTGCTTTAACAGCACCCTGGTAAAATCGTTGCTTTTCCAGCTGCACTCTCTGTATGTTCTGACCTGTTGGATTAACTATGGTATTTTTCTCTCTTCTCCTTTTTTACAGCCATCGAGGTGAACCTACAGAAAGCCTTGGCTGAGGCCTCTGAGACCTGTACCCAGGAGTGTCTGATACTGGGCCACTCCGACAGCTGCTGGATGCCCCCGGCCCTGGCCCAGTTCCAGGGTCCTGGCATAAACAGCCCCACCTCTACCCCTATCACCACCGCCATCACCGGTACAATGCCCTCCTTTGGCTTCCAGCAGAGCTGCGCCCGGGGAGCCAAAGTTAACATGGTCGGCATGGGGGTCATGGATGGTCGCCATACCCTGGGCAGGTCTGTGCCCAAAAAAGATGAACTGGACAAAGGGATCAACCGGCCGCAGTTCTACAACACCCTGGATAGACACTGCAGTAAGAAGGAGGACCCCATCAAAGTCATCCCCCTGGCGAGCTTCTCCTCCCCCGGGCAGCAGACGCCCACTGGCGGGGGCAGCAGCTCTTTCTTACATGAGCACCAGTTGTAAGAGTAACAGACAGACCTTCATCGCCGTGACATACATGTGACTCCATAGACGGCTTGTTGTCAGTGACTTTATGATCCGTATGTGCGTACGCCTGGAGGTATGCATCATTTTAATAACTTTGACCAGCTCCAGCTCAGTTTTACTAATGAAGACATCTGAGAATGGATTCGATCATGATCATGTTGTTCAGACAAATCACATGGGATCAGTCTGACAGCTAAAGAAGTTGAAAAGAAATGCAAGTCTTAACATAGCAGGCCCATGTATAATAAATAAAGGTAGTTCTATACCAAAGTAGTTCCATCATAGAAAAAAAATAATTTGCTTTCAGTTCGGTGATGTTTGCTTAGTGATAAGAAAGGGCACTGTATGCTTTAAGCCCCTTGAGCCCAGCTTAGTGGAACTGTGTCCTAAAAAAAAAAAAAACATTTCTTTTGCAGAAACACTTGCAAATACAGTACTTTGTGTTGAGTGAGCTAAATTGGGCTAAATGTTAATTATGAGCTCTGAGTGGATGGCGTTTGTGTTCAAGTTCTAGTGAAGTATTGCTCTGTATAACACGCAGCACAAACTCCTTTGGTGGTGGAAGATGTTTCTTTTGTCTTGCCTGAACGTGTTTCAGGAGTCTATTTTGGTCAGGGGACTGCAGAAGGATAAAAAAAGTCTACAAAGCATAACTAGGCCAATGGTAGACAACACCAGTAATCTTTTGCATACTACATTTTCACCGTGGACCAGCACACAAGAAATAACAGAAACAAATACCTGCACATACACACACTTACCCAAGATGTTTTCCATACTTTGGTTGTTACATCTCTGCCAACTCTATTAAGAAAATGTTCACTTCTTGCATTATCTCAGCAGCTTAGTCTTGAAAGGCGCAGACAGATGTGCTTTGGAAACGTACCGTCTTTTTCCTTCTCTTTGTTTCTATTTCTCACATATTGCTGCTCAGAATTACTCAGATACGATAATAACAGCTATGGAGCCAATTATGAAATTCTCAGTCTAATTATTTTGATGTGTGATCTCAGAAGCGACCCTCATTGTGGTTAGGAGGTCTGGAATGGTTCTCTTGGCTAGTGAGAAACATGCTCTGCATGTGTGGAGAAAATACAGCTTGAAACGCGCCTCTCTTCCCACCATATCATTAATAACACCTTTTGTTCTTGCTGTTAATTACTAGTGTTTGTTTTTACAACTCAATTTGGCTGCGGAGTTTCTTTTATCAGTTTTTACTATGTGTTGACACTGGAAGAACAGACCAGGGTGCAAAACATTTCTTCAGGGCCCCTAGTCTGACTGAATTATTGATGTTAATGTTATTTTTTGCAGTTATCATAAAGATAGACATTGAAAGTATCTGAAAGTACCTCCCTGCAGGCTGCCGCTCACCGTGGTTATATCATACAGTACATACACTGCATCACCGCCTGTGTGTGTAAATTGTACTGATGATGATAAGTACTTCAGACTAACTCGCTGCTGTTTGGGTGCAGTATAATCTGTTGTTACAGAAATAAGTGACTTTGCTGATATCCATTTTTCTTTCCAGTAACATCCAAGCCTTCATCAGGTATATGATTCATGCGATTCCTTTTCCCGTACCTTCTTGCAAATTGGGTGCAGGCCTGAACCTATAATGCAAGGTGGCATTCTTGAGGGAAAGGCGCAAGGCAAATTGTGTTTGCATGCTCTTAGCTACCACACCTATTCTCTCTTATTCTTGGGGTCAGGACTCTTATCATTATAAAGAGGATTTATCTGAGAGTCAGTGAAATGATCACTTAAAGGAACAGTGTGTCAAGGACACAAAAGGGGCAATTCAATTTCACCTCAGTCAATTACGAAAATGAATTCAATTCAAAACAAGCAACAAACATCCCTTGATGAAAATGTCCCACTTTGGAAATCCAATTCCAGCTAATTCACTAATACTTTTTTTCCCCCTATATCACTTCTGTTCAAATACACATCTCATTTCATTGTTATAGTACATACATGTATCTCCAAATGGTATAAACAATACATATTTAGTCACAAGGAACACATATCAAAGGGAACGTACATCATGATGTCACTGAAAATTGGAATTGTGTCACTCTGACATATGCAAATTCAACACATGTTCTTTTTTCATCCAAAAGTTGCCTCAAAAAAGTATTTTCAGTCTCTGTTTACAATTAAGTGAATAAGTAGGGCAAATAAATTCCTGGTTGGATCTTTTCAACAAAAATAAATGTGAAAAATAACAATTAGGTTTTCAAGAAACGTTGCCATTCATTAACAATAGAAGTACAGACATTGTCTGCTTTTGAAATGTTTATAAATATGACACAGGAAATTGTGCCCTTCCTCATACCATAGAGGGAGAGAATAATCATGAAATATATACGAGATAATACACTGTCACACTGTAATAAAAATGTGATTGTTTGAAATTATTTATCCAATCACATGTGTACAGTAAGCACAACATCACCTATCTGTAACCCTCACTGTGTTTTAACTTACTCTGCCTACATAACTCCTGTGTATTGTAATGTTGCAGCAGCTACATTAACTGAGAGACAACTTGTAGAGGGAATAGTATAATAACTGCATGAATGTACATGTGTAGGATGTTGCTTTTTGATACCAACATGACTTTTTTTGTGTCTACTGCAGTCCTATTTTGTTTTACCATATAACCTTCTAGAGGTAAAAGTACTGGTGCTTTATTTATTTATTTTTCAAACAAAGAGCATACCATATGAATGTGCATTTGTTTTTTCTGGGATGATGCTCCCCTGAGAGTAAGTAATGTCGCTCTGTGTCAAAGGTTTTCATCTTTCACAAAACACAGTGAGATAGATCACAGGTTTTCACTTTGCATGATTCCGCTCTCACTGTTATTTTCCTATTTTTCTCAATCCCTCTCCCCAAAAAGTAAAGATAGTATACATAAAATTGAAGATTGCTTTTTTATTTTCAGAATTTTTCTATTCAAAATGTGTGTCATGAGTACCATGTCAACTTGTCTCATAATTTGCATGAACTGTTTGGACCTCCACAAGGCGTTTCTTGACATTTGACTATGTAGTTCATGCATCCATCATTAGATTCTGTGTCGGTATTGATGTTTACTGCTCTACCTGTTTGTCTGTCTTATGGAACAAAACAAATGTTACACGGTGTAAACATTCAAACTTTGTGAAGTGTGCGTATCACTTATGCCTCTACGTACACACACATACAGTATCTATACTGTCAGGAAAACTGGATTTTAAACTGTACATAGCAGTACCCCTAAGAACTAGTAATAAGAATTACAAACTGGAAATATATATACAGTAAAGACTAAAGGCTATAGGGTAAAAAACTGGAATTTGCAATGTTGATAAAAAGGAAAAAGGGAGAACATTAGAAATGATGAGATGACAATCTCTATTGTAATGTAAATGGCTACATATGCATAATATTGACGAGAGTGTGTTTGAATGTGTTTATAAGTGATCTTGTATGTCTGTGAGGGAGAGTGTGTGTGTCTCCTTGCATGTATGAGCGTGTGTGTGTGTGTGTGTGTGTGTGTGTGCACATATGTGTGTACTGGCATGCACCTTGCCAGGATATGTTATGTACACAAATGTATCTTGTACAAAAACTATATCAAAATATGATATAAGACTTAAGTATATGCTTGTAAAATAGTCATCAGTGAGTCAGGTCAAGTTTTGCTTTGAGAGAAGGCTTTAATGCTTGCCAGCAAATCTGTATTGGTCAGTTAAAGCTATACAGTCTGTGTTGTCATGCCTTTGTAAGATATCCCATTTAAATCTATAAAAAAAAAAATGACCTTCCATATGGTGAAATGATTTTTCTTGTCATTGAATTTTACTTGAGCCATTAAATATTGAGTCCTCAAAGTATGCACGGATCACGCTTGTCCTTCACGTTACATTGTTGTTTGATTAGGTTCTTCTGAGAGCATTGTCATATCAGTGATAGATGTGACATAAGGGCATACTGTCACACTATTCCAATTATGGCAATTACAAGGTAATGATATAAGGCCCATCAAATTGGACATGGCATTTCACCTTCATCATTTCTGTAAATTAATACTGCTGGGGAAACGACTCAATCTATAACATGTGTATATTTATTGAAAAAAAAAAGGTTACTATTATTAAACACGGTAAGGAGCATGGAGAGTAGGCTAAAGGAGTTTTACTTTTACACTTCCAACAAAGGACAGACCTGCTTTATTGCACAATATGTCTCTTTTCAGGCAGCTAACTAAATAACTAAGTAAATATGCTTTGTAATGTTTTTACATTGTTTAAATATGAGTAAGTGACAAATACTAAATGTTATAATTACAGCTTTTAGCCTCAGTACGAGGGGAATACCAGACTGTTCTTTTGTTGTATTTAATGATCAATTTCCAGTGTGTTGACATACTGGGTACATACCAAAGACTGTATGAAGTATGGACGTAGTGACTTCAACCATAGTTTTCTGAAGAGCTGTTCAAAGTGGGTGGCTGCAGACGTCGCCATCTTGGCAGTGACAACACCTGGCTAATCCAAAAAGATCGTCAATAGAGCTGAGGCGGGCGCGCGGGATGCAGCAGAGCAGACAGCTAGCGGCAAGCGACCTGTGACGGCACTCGCCTGCCACTTGAAGCAACCGTGCCATTTTTCTTTTAATGCATAACCTTAAGTTTCTGTTTTTGGTCTCCACCAACTCCTGAGGGGAATATCTGGATCATTGGCCGCTAAATGCTTCACCATGTTCACCAGCTGGTCGCTAACTGTGTCTGTCTGTTGTTTGGTGCTGAGTTGGTAGAATACTGAGGTGTTAAAACAGCCACAGACAATGCTAATGAGAAAACGAAGACTGAATCAAAACATTAAATTGTGATAAGGAAAACCAAAACAATAAGCTGAAAGACGCGATAAAGCTCTGTAGAGTTGATGGGAACTGCAGGGTCAGGTGCTGATTTCCAGGTTCATCGACCACGACCCATGTCACATGCAAGTCATGTGATCCACAGTTAATATTGTTCCCATCGCTACCTTCCATCCATAATGTGAACATTGCATCTAGCCATAACTATGCTGAGTTAATTGGGAAACAGTTATTTTTTCATGATATGAATAGCACCCTAAATATGTGCTTTGGGTTTTAGGGTGCTTCATGTTTTACTGAAGAAAGACTGCTTAGTTATGTTTTAAACATTGTAGCAGTTATGGTGAATTTAGAAAGAAACACAAATTGCAATTTTTTTCTCAATAGAATAAGTCAAAAATATTCAATAAAGGCTACGGCAAATGTAAGTGGTCAAAAGAATTGGAATGGGATTTAAAAAGGTAGCTCCTGGCACATTTAAAATCTAAAGGGCACTTTGTTCTACAACAACTAAAACCATAGCAAATAATTGCAATGTGTACATATACAACAGATAACAAGATGGTCAATGTTTATTGAAAAATAAAGTGTTTTAAAAAAATAGATGAACAAAATAAATCTATAAATCCAGCAACTATTTGTATCCCTGTGATCCCACAGCAACGTTAACTCGCACAGGATATATACAATATATATATTGTGTGTTTAAGGCATGTTTACATAAGAGTATATAAAAAGAAATAAGTAGTCTGAAGGGCACTTTGATGGTTTCTGTTTAGAAGGGCAGAGCACTCATCGATCACTTCCTACATTTTTGATTTGGTACAAATCAATGAGCTTCCTGTCACAAGGTCGCTTCACTCCTCATTAGACTGCTCAGCCATTATCATATCAGAATAGACCATAGGCTCTAGGAAGTAGCCTATACATTTCAAAGGAAAATCAATAGAACACAATAAACCTTAATTTTAGCTTTTTGGTTCTAGGGCCAAGAAGTAAATGTAATCTTAAGGCAGGAGTAAAATTAATAATCTTTTCATTCATGTGCCATGGCTGCTCAGAATGTGAACTTTGATTTATTGTAGACTCACTGTGCATCATCATCTCTCAGCACCTTCAGCAATACCCAGAGGCTGTCTACTCTACCTGTGGCCATTTGGCCTCAAATACAGTAAAGATACAGAAAGTGTTCATGGCATTTTAGTTTTATTTTTTTATGTTTTTTTTGGCCATTTCTTGTTTTTCACCACTACTGTGTTTCTATTCATTTATCCATCCAGCCATGTAACCCACCCATCCATCACTCCATGTGTCCATCCATCCATCCATCCATGAGCTTTGATGCCTCAAAGGCAAACTCTCCAACAGTTTCGACAATCCCCCTGGGCTACGTGTCCTACCTGAGGCCCTTCTGCCTTAATGCTTTATCCACTGTTCTCTTATGAATACATACAAGCCCTCAGAGAGGAAATGTCAAGCTTACAGTATGGTGCAGGGGTTGATGTTCACAACAACAGGACATGACAGGATCTTTTGGCACTGACTCGTAACTTGTGCGACACAAAGAGACATGTCATGTACCTCGTAACGCGCCAAAGGCTTGCTGGACTGTGTCATCTTGCCTCATCTTCAGCATATGTTCAGTCCCCAATCTCCTTAAGAGAGCCGGCTGTGACCTGCCCCATTACTTTTCCATGGTAATTGGCTAATAATGAGACAGTGGCAGTGCAGAGGATGTCCACACTGTCAAAACACATGCATACCCAACTTTACCAATCTGCATTTCCAGTAATTACTGCATATTTGAACAGAAAGGACTTTGTGATCTTAACAGCGCACTCAGTGCTTGTTTTTTTCCCCCCACCCCACACGCTCACCCTCCATCCCCATGTGCTAACAAGCCAACTTATTGTAAGCCTACTTAGTTCTCAAGGTGTCATCTGTTAAGGTGTCAGGAGAACATATAGAGATTGTCAAACAGTACACTCATTTCAAATTGTAATTAAACTGGCCATCAGGTACCTTGAGGCTGTTTAGTCAACAGCAGGGTACTAATTACTATAAGATGACCTTTGGAATAATATCTGGTGAATTATTCATAGTTGAGAAAATTGCTTCGGAGACATGCCAACGACATCCAAGGGACGGCTGAGTGTACACACATAGAAAATTCCACTCGAAGATTTCAGCCTGGCTATGAAAATGAGGTCAGCAGATGGATGAAACTCTAGCTTTTTTGTGTGAGAGAAAGTGAGATGGTTGCGATAAGCCCTGAAAGACAAATGAAAATTTTTCCGACACAAAGACGAATATTACCCACCTAGAAAATAGACTGAGTCATGTAAAGTTAATGAAAAAGATTTTGGCCAGAGAAGATAGCCTTGTCACAGGGTGGATTAAGAAGCAATATTACCCTGCTGTGCAAGTTGACACTTTTTTTTATAGTGGACTCAACTCTGCTGACTGTCAAATAAATCCTTGTACTGGTGTTTCTGCTATAATTTCACAGGACATAAAACATATTTTAATTCAAGTTAGAATGCGCGCATGCATGAAGATGATGTTAAAAACACTGAAAACAACTATCTAGAGAAACATAATGCATATTTAAAATGTTCTTTAAGAGAACACAAGACGAACTGTTGAAAAAGTACATAACAAAGACATAAAAAAGAGAAAGAGAGCTGGAGCAGGGGAAACATCTTTCAACAGATTCCTCCTCCTGCGGTGACTTTCAGAAACCACGAACAGCATCTACTCCCTCCTACTTTAAATGTTTCTGTGGGGTATTCTGCACAGAGAGGCCAGAGGTCCTGAAATGTTTCTTTCCCATCTCTGCTCAACCTTTAGGGACACTTTGCAGAAATTACTCCTGAGACCTTGCACAAAAATGTTCTCCACATCTCCGTTCGACATAAATACATTAACAGCGGCGAAACTAGTTCTCAAAGCTACATCAACATGTGGAACTCAAGTGACAACAGATGGACCGCCAGAAATCTGGGTGATATGTGACTAAATCAGTCCTGCATACTATAATGCTTTAGGAGCATGAAATAAAATAATATATTTTTTTCTTTTTACAAGACTTGTAGACATGTTGACAGTGTCTCTGTTATGGAGGCACACGTAGTCACCCAGTGGACTGAGCACCATGACAATGATGTTAACCATGTGGCCAGGTCCTCTGAATAGCCTCATTCAGTACGATATCAGTTGAGTATATATGGGAGGTAGAAAGAGGGTCAAAGAAAGTGCTCTTCACTGCCATCAGTGAGGACCCAAATGATTAGTCAAAATTTGGGGTAATTGGTAGTAATTAACGTTGACCTTGTCCTCTTGGACATTAGAGAACCGAAACCGTGCCAGAAAATCTCCCCCTGCCATTAGAGAGCAATTACTGATACGAGACGGTAGACCATACAGCAAAATAAAGCCCATGCAGCTGTGTGTGTCTTTATTTTAAAATATGTAATGCACACTTCTGATGTGAGAAGATTTAGAGAAGTACTAAAGGCTATGGCCATTCATGTATATATTGTTTTAGTGATATTGTTGATGCTAAGTAGGCACTTCTGTAAAGTTTCTGCACTGCCGTTCTCAGTGATCACAGTATCTGCAGGACGGTGCTGTCCGTCTCCCTGTCCTGTTCTTGGCTTGTTTTGAATTACGGTAAGTTTCACTTTCACTTTCAAAGTTTTCTTTGTTGGTTGGGTAGCCATCAGGCTAACTTGGTCCTCTGTTGACTTCATACAAATATTTGTTATACAGGAAAAAAACAAAACACTTACTGTGAGCAGTGGATTCTTCCTGCTAAGAAGCAGAGCCAGTGCAAATAACTTTTTTGAGGCATTGTATACATACATACATACATACATACATACATACATACATGCATATGATGATTAGAATTGAACACATAGTACAGCTGAGGGTGATGTGAATGTTTTTAGTTTTGTTGGTATTAGGTATTATATAGGTACAACTGAAAGGTCTGATGACCACCAAAGTAATTGAAATCAACCTCTAGGTGACCTTGAATATCAATCCATCAATAGTTGCTAAGATATTTCACTTAAAATCAAGAATGCCTCATGGAGGCACTAGATAGAAAGTCATGGGATCATCAAAGTCTGCAAGATTCATCCTGCGGGGACCATGAATGTCATAACAATTCATACAAAAGTGTTTGAGATATTTCTGTCCGGAACAAAGTGGTGGCCCGACAGACAGACCATCATTACAATCCATAGAGACACAACACTAGCATGGCTAAACAAAAAAATAATCAGTATGAGTATAAAAATTTACATTTAAGGTGACTTTAAATGAATTAATAACAACTACCACTCTCTTTCATTCTCTCAGGGTTTTCCTGCCTAAGTAAAGAGAAAAAAAAAGATAATACATGTATAGTTTGGCTTGCCTGATAGGGAATAAAGAGAAACTAAGTTCATATCATGCCCCTTTCGCAGTAAGGAAGTACATCAGAGAAACTGCTTTTACTGCGAGTTCTTTGTGCGAATCTAAAGACAGTATCACAGGGCAGCCACTGTGCCTGACAAGTCTGTTCACGTTCAGCACACACGCAGCTTTCCTGCAGTTAAGGCACCAAGTCCCTGAAGCTCTTCCTCCATGGAGTTTATTGTCAGAGTCTCTCCGATGGTAGGACGCCTCTCCCTCCTCTTTGAAATCCGGAAGATCAAACAACACAACAGTGTTGATGCAGGGTGTGTTGTCTTTGTGGTTTGAATATATAATCAATTTCCATGGTTAGAGGTTTTTATTTGTTGTTGTATTGTTGCTAGATTACTAAATGGCTAATGAATGTGATAATATACCCTATTACATTGTGTATTGACTTTGTGCTATCTTTCCGTCTATCTGGTCTGCTACTGTATATACCTGCTTATTTTAACGTGTTTATTCCATCCTGGACAGAATATTTAAAAAAAAAAATACTAGAGTGTGCTTTGAAAAGCGGATGGAAATATTGCAAAAATATGTGTAATTTTTAGTAATTTGGCTAAAGCATTGGTGTGGTCCTTTAATCCCTTTGAAAGCAGTATTATTCTAGCCAATCAACCTTTACTTTCAAGAACATCTATTGAACAATGGCAAGTGAAAGCATGGTGGGATGAAAAGAAAGAAGCAACAGGGAAAATCAATAAAGCAATTATGTGTGCAGATAATGGACATCAAGGTGTTATTTGGAGTGACCGAAAAGAAGAGGTGACATAAAGCCAATTCAAATACTGCAAACATTTCATTGTCTAACATCTGGTGCTTCTGCCATAGATTTAGTGTCACCAGGCTCAAGAAAACCAGCAGTGTTTTTTGTTGTTGTTTTCCTGCATCGCCACAGCTGAATTAGCATTATTTAGCACTATCTAATCATTGGGCTCTTCTTTATATTCACACACAATCACCAGGCCTTTTTTTTTGCCAGTTTTTATCCACTGCGCAAACCCTGAAAATACGTGCAAAAAACACAGCGATTCGCTAATTGAGATCTCAGACAACAAAATCCACACAAACACACACGCAAAACGCACGCACGCACGCACACACACGCACAGACACACACACGCACTCACAAGGAGAGAGTGACATGTAGAAAGGGCAGGAGGAAGAAGGACAGGGCGACTGATAAACGTGCACACACATCCTTCCCCTACCACGCTTTTACCTCGAAAGAGGTCACCTCCAGCTCTGTCAGGCTTTCCAGGTGGGTCAGAGATCTGGATTTGATAACTGGAGGGAGTTTAGAGAGCAGACATTTGACAAGCATGACAATGCTCTGACAGCCCTCATTGGGCCATGATTAATGACTGACATCCCTGTCGCCTGTCTTGTACAGAATGCCAATGCAGCGCTGGGAGAAAATTACCCTAATGTGGCCCGTAATTGGATGCAGGAAGAATCACGTAATGCAAGAACGCGATAGGGCTTTTTTTCTTTTGCTACTGAAACAAGGCTTTATTATAGAGAACACTACAGAGATGATGAGAGAGATTCTGCAGCGTGATTGAAAATGACCGCCAGCAAATCCTTCTCATTTGTAGTAACACATTGACATTTAGCAGTGAGTCAAGGGATGAGCGGAGTCGATGTTTGGTGTCTTGAGTTGAAAAGTCACTCGGAGCTCGCTCCTTCACTTCATGCAATAATCATTTTCATTCCACTGTTTGGTCAGATGTCACTGAGCTAGGGCAGCAGATTTAAACCAGAAATTGCACCATAGATGAGGACGGCCGTGGCAATGTATTTTCTAATTTATCTCTATTTGTACCAAATGTATTCACATTTTTGCAACAGCTTGGAATTGCAGGTGCTCTAGGTGCTCCTTTTCAACAGCTGGCATCAGATTTGAATGAATATGCATAACGGATATCATCATTCACTGACATTTGTCATTGAGTGTTTTGAATGGAACCGCAAGTACACTTTACCTTCTCAAGGACAACGAGTTCCGTTGCAATGGCATAGCTTGACGAAAAAAAAGTTTAAAGGTGAAACAAGTCAGACCAAAACCAGAAACACAATTTTATTCACATATTCTATGAAAGCGCTACATTTATTTTCTACATCCTTCATGCACATGCCACAGTGGTAAAACATGTTCGTTGGTGTAGTTGCTCCTTCCCTTTGTCGAGCTGTGTTACTATGTCCTTAGACCTGATTTGGTTCCATTCAGCTATTTAGCAATGCCTCGCAGACCGCTACATCAAATTAAATGAAAGGACTGAATTAAAAGCTACACTTTTCATCAAATGCTGATTGTTCCAAGTGCTTTCACTGAAAGACACATGTCCACTTTGATACTCAGTTTGATCGTGATTGTTGTTTCACTCTCCAAATAAATTTTACATTGAGTAAAATAAAAGCTAGCATTGATGTTTTAAAAAATGTGAATTTGGTTCAAAATGTGTATGACTTTTGATATGATCGTGTATGACAGTCTGCACTTTCTGAGTGGGTTTATTAAAATAAGGCTAAATTGACACCAAGTACACATAACATAACGGTTGGGAAAAACAGAACAATATCAGTGCGATCTTCTGTCAAGATTCGTCTTTGATCGTCTCTAATTTGCAATTAAAGAGCAAACTGTAAACTATGAAAGCCTCAGGGAGGAAAAAGAGGAAAAATTGTGGAAAAAAAAACGACCTGGTGATGCTGTTGGGGGGAGGGGGGGAGGGGACACTTCCATGACACCCTCCCTCTGGTGGGAATAAGTGTCAAAAAGTAGGACTGCTTTCAAATACTGCAGCAATTACAAAGACAAACAATTATGAAAAACTGAGAAAAAAATAGATGTAGAGTAATGAGCGAATTTGATATTCCGTATGTGTTATTTCTAAAAGAAGGCGAGGCTGAATGTTGCTCGTGAAGTTCCTCATTATCCTGATTGTATAATAGATATAATCAAGCAACAATGTACAATTTGGAGTGCATAGGCATGCCTTTATCTGAGCGAAAGGGATTAACAAACAATTGACACTGTAAATTTGTTTGTATGAAACACTGGGATTGCTCCCCCATCAGCGACAATGATGAATCCTGGGGTTTTAAAGAAGAAAAAAAAAAACTTTGACGTATATCTGTGATATGATTGAGGCTGTGGGATGTGAACAAACAGTCCTTTCCAGGTGGTTTGAGTGATTGCCTAATCCCCTGTAGCTAGATGATTGCAGAGCAAGGTCAGTTTGAAGGCTCAGACTGATTGAGTGCTGTCTGTGGTCTGGGGCTCGCTCCAGCCTCTGATGCCATTAGATGGACAGCGGCTGAAGATTCACTCTGGAGTTTTTCAAAACTTGAACCGAACCTGTCCAAACTGAATGACACTGGTGTGCCAGTAATCATCGGAGCATACTGACGGGAACAACATCAACAACAATCATCTGGGCTGTTTTTATCATTAATAATCACGGAGAAAGAACGCAAATTTTTCAGAAAAAGAATACAGATATGGTTGTAGTTCAAGATTCACAACAACATTCTGAGTGTGTTTCAAATCCTATCCCACTGCGTTGTTGCCTTCTTGCTTTTTATATACTTTCTATCGCCTTGTCTAGAGCGTAGGGTTGAAAAATACATGATAACCATGTTATCATCCCCAACTGCCTTGTCAGTTCTGCCTGATTTTCATTTGCATGGCATCAGATATCAACTTTTTTTCTTCCAAAAAAAATCCTGTTGTCATTTCCCAGTACCTCCTCGACACCTATTTATTTCTAAAGCTTATTTATGTTAGTAAACTAGGTTTGTAGCATAAAACTAAGCATTTCCTGGGGCTGCAATTGGATCACCCCCTACCGCTATGTACATTCAAATACCGAGGGAAAGTGCTGTTCTGTATATCAAACTCTACTAGTCTGCAGCAGAAATCCTTTGTGCGGACATCTCTGTGACAGATCCTTGGCAACTTGTACGCCTGTGTGCCACAAGCTCCCTAAGCTGACTGTTTGGATCAAGTGGGAAGAGGCAGCAATCCCAAAGAGAACAAAATAGCAGATCCCAGCAGCTTTCACAGCCGATGCTACGAGATTTACTAGACTAGAGAGGAGGGTGTGTGTGTGTGTGTGTGCTTGTGTGTGTGATGGGGAGGGGCATAGATGTACTTTGAAATCTTTTCAAATGTCAGACAAATAAGAGCCACAAGAGGCATTATGTTTCCATAATGATGATGCATTGAAGCTTAAGTGTAGCGTCAACATGCAAATGGGTAAGATAATAAACCGGTGACATTTTTTTTCTTTTGAAAGGCTTAGGTAATAGATGAAAGCCATATTTCCCCTTTACCATGTGCCCTTTGAAGTGTCAAGCTTATCAATTTTTGCAAATTACCAACACGTTAGTTGTCAAAGAAAATATCTAATATTTTAAAATGAAGTTCAAAAGGTAAATAAACACATGTAAATATTTTGGGACTATTTGATTTGATTCATTGATGTCAATGGTTTGCGTTTCTTTCATCATTTCCTGGATGTTATCATAAAATAATGTGCTGTATGTGTAATCTTTGATAAATAATCTCTGACTAAATAAACAAAAACATCAAATACATAACTTTTTTCCATTGGACACCCAAATACAGATGAAATCGCAGCTTTGTTTACAAGCCGTTTTCTCTCTATATTTCCCCACCCTCACATAATCCCGTAAACCACACACGGGTGCGCTCTCCACTGCTGATTCTCCAGCTACTGAGCTTTAAAGAAACGGGCAGGATTGGTTCCAGTCCGATGGACACTCCACATCATTTAATGTATTCCAGTCTATTACCACTTTTGTTCTGACACCTCATTCTTTTCCACCAATATATGAGGGGGTCATTCAATAACTGACACCTCTCTTCCATACCGTAGTCACATCTCTGTTGCTGTTTGAGCATGTGTCACAGCTGAGAGGCCTGATTTTTAAGAGATAGATTTGCTGACAGAGACATCTCATCACTCCTTGGGCTGAGGCTCGTGCAGGAAATGCTGCGCTGTAAAGGTGCAGTAGCCTTGTCACTTTCATCTGAGGTAATTGATCACGGCAGACAACAGCTGATGTGTGCAAGTCAATTGTAGGGGGCAAGAGGATGCTGCTTATTCAGATAAAAGATCTCTAGCATCCCCTCCAGTCACTCTCACTGATAGGTAGGCATCATTATGGACAGGAAATCAACCTGGCAGGTTTGCTCTTCAGAATTATACTTACATTTTGGTCAAATATGACCAAACATACAAGTACAAGTCTATATCTTAAAATGATTTCTAACCATCTCCCATTATCGTATAAAATCCCTCACAGCACACTTGACAAGCTGCCCATATGAATCACTAGAAGAGAAGCGTAGAGATGTTATAGTGCAGGTGCACTGGGAAAACCATTCTGACTTAAAAAAAAAACAAGCAAACCTTGCGACTTCTCAAATGCCACTTAGCATTCAAAGGCTTTGTGATTCATTAGTAGCCCAGCAGACTGGTTAGATGGGAGCATCTGTTATCTGGTTCCAGTCCTTATGCCATCAATGTCACAAATAATCCAATACAACAGGTGGTATTAGAGCTACAGGTACTTACACATACAGCCTGCTGCATTACCTTGCATTATTCTTTATTCATTATTTATACGCAACGCCGGTATCTTTTTTTGAGATCATTGAGAATGAGATGCATTTTTTATGCATATTATTTTATTTGTGTTTAGCTATAAAGTTCGGAGATTAATTTGTTTTGTAATAGGCGTAAAAGCACGGAATTCGGCACACTGCCCATGGCTTGGCTCACAACTGTTGTTGACGGACAAGCAACTGACTGATCATTATAGGAGAACAGGCCAAGATGCCAGATATTATACAGTTTTATTATCAGCATAACCTATGAAAAGACCAAAACCAACAATAAATTGATGCTATTTTTTATCCAAAGTCTGATATACTGTTAATCATCTGTGCCATATAGCTCCACTGTTGTTCACAAGCTATTAAAATATCAATGAGCTATGCACTGGGTGACACATCAGCCCCACATACTGTGCATCCTCTTGCTGCCGTAAAAACTCAGGAGAGTAACACATGTGAATTAATCTACAGCTGAAAATAGGACCCAACAAATATATTATTTACTACCGTTAAAGTAATATTTGCTAAGCAACTACAGTTCCTAGCTTACTGAGCTTACTAATTACTGAGCCTTTTTTTTGTTTAAATCTAATTATATAGTTGAGATCTATTTAGACTTTCATCTTCAGTCAGAATTAGTTTGGAGGTGAGTGACATAGACAGGGAGTTAATATTATAATATAAGTTAATATAATATTGAGAGACAGAATAATGAATAGTTCATTTTAGGCTTTTCATGGGATTTGTTGAAAAAAACAAAATATATAATATTGCCTCGCTTATCCTTTAAAAATGCAATCTCCACAAATAGCATTAAGCACTAAGTCATGTTTATTTAAGTCAATGAGGGTTAAGAACCTGCCACTATACACTATTATAAACACCCCTATAATTTAAAGCTGTTCAGTACAATAACTCACAAAAATAACAATGTTTAAGAAAATGTAGTCCAGAACAACACAAAATGTAGCCTAACAGATGGATCAACAAAAACTAAATAAGGAGTATAAAATTCAGTACACAGCATAATTCAATATGCACTCTCTTGGTTGCGTTGATTGATGCCGTAATGTTTAATTCTGCATGGTACAACGTTGAGGAAACAAACACATATCTAATTTGAACTACCCACCCCATCTAGCAGAGCAGTTTATGATGTTATTTATTTGATGTTTATTTATACTGGGTGGGTTGGCTGATCATGCGAGCGCTTTCCCATCAACACACTGCTCCTCATTCTCCATCACTAACACTCAAGTTTATGATACAGTAGAACTGAGGCTATCAACGGAGGAGTGGACAGTTTTCCCACAGCCCAGCTATAAATGAAGATGTCACGTTGAAGTTTTTGTCTGTCTGTTGAATGTTTATTGGCTCTCATGTCACCCTGTGAAAGGACTTTTTTATTTCTAAACACAGGTTGATTTGGAGGTTTCTGATCCATCTTGGCACAACCCTCCTGCTGAGAAAAGACATCATAATTACCAGAGGCTGTGAACTTCATGCTTGTCCCCTTTTGGATGATATGATGGAAGTGAGGATGGATGTCGAAGTCTCCTGTGAACATAATCAAACCATCAGTATGGAACATTTTTACTATCTTTATTCAAGAACATGTTTTTCAATTGGAGAGCATGCCTCCTTGATTTCCCGTTCAGATGTTGTAATGCTTTCTCCAAAAACCATGCCCTCACACCCAAAAAGTCCCTGCTTGCGCATAGATTTGCTCTTCTTCTGCTCAAACTGCATGCTTGCACTCAGAGATATTGTTGCTTGCACGGATTTCCTGCGATCCAGCTTCAGCCCTTCTCCTCACACTCAGGCTGCTTCTGTGCGCACGTGAAACGTCTGCTCTCAGATTTCTCCTCTGCACTTGGATTTTTCGTGCAATAACCCTGTCAAAATTCCCCAACCCAATAGAATACCAGGTGTAGTGTTGACCAATGAAATGATCCCTACCTCATTGTGGGTGTGTTTGCTTACTTTTAGAGGGTCCCAGACTGGCGGTTACTCTTTAACCAGGTTCATTCATCCCCTTCCACCTCCATGGATTTATTATATGTAGTTCCCTGGTTTTTTTTTCATACTTTTGGAATACAATGACAGTTAATATACATACTTATATCAGCAGCCATACTTTTTATTTTACTTTAATAGCTACACCGTAGCCAACTTTTTTATTTTGCTGTGTGCTTGCGAGGATGGCGTGCATCAACGACGTCTGCTCATGCTCGTTGACAGCTGCACCCGGAGAGATATTAGCTTTCTGATGCTAGCTAAAACCGTGGTGGTAACCGCCACGGTCTGCCTCTTCTACTTAATGAACCTGGTGAAAGAGTAACCACCAGTCTGGGACGCTCTAAAAGTAAAGCAAACGCGCCTACAACGAGGTAGGGATCATTTCATTTGTCAACGCTACACCTGGGATTCTATTGGTTGGGGAATTTTGAAGTTATTGCACAAAAAATCCAAGAGCAGAGGAGAAATCCAAGAGCAAGAGTTTCACCGCGCACTGAAGCAGCCTGAGTGTGAGCATGTGCAAGCATCAATATATCTGAGTGCAAGCATGCAGTTTGAGGAGAGGCAGAGCAAATCTAAGCACAAGCAGGGGCTATTTGAGTCCGAGGGCATGGTTTTTGGAGAAGCATTACAAAATCTGAACGTGAAATCAAAGAGGCATGCTCTCAAATAGAAAAACACACTCTTGAATAAAGATAGAAAAAAGCTCCATACCACAGAACCAAAAAATGATTGTGAAAACACTCGACGGGTAGCATCTCAGGGACGGACAGCTCTGCTGAAATGGGAAGCAGAGATCCATTTTGACATTATGATTCATGCTACTATTAGCCATTTTATCTGATGAACGAGATAAAGGTAACTTTTGAAATTCGTAAATGTAATTTCATTTATTAATATTGTTATTGTTTTAATTTTAAGACTTCATTTTGGAATATTGTTTTCAGTTTCATTAATGAGATTACCAATGTCCGAGTTTGTCACATGTCAATTCTTCCTTTCTCATAGATCTGATGCAACTTTTATGTCTTCTCCTGATCACAGGCCAGTTTTGTGTGTGCTTATTATCACTAACTGCCATTTTAGTCAAGAAGCAAATTGCTCCACTTTAGACCATAACTTTGCTTCACAGACTTCCCATCATCAATCGTAATTCATAATATCAGAATTAAACATCTGGTTGGTCCTCCCATCCAAGCTGTTTTCAGTGTTTTTGATGTTTCGCTTCAAGTATCTTGTATCTAATGTTTAATATACCACTTAGACACACCTTACCAGCTGTGTTGGTGCTTTCCTCTGAGTCTTTCTCATCATTTCTTTTCTGCTGGTATTGATATGTGTTAATATGATACAATTGGATCATGTTAACACATTATCTTCCAATTACTGTTGTAATTCAAATTCATTTTTGATCATTTATGTCATAAACAGAATACACTGCAGATTTTAGATTTCCTGACTGGCCTCTGGATTAATCAGTTTTCTTACATATGAATGAAAAGTTGTGGAATGATGTGCGTTTTTTTCACTGGGGAATTAAGACAATGCATATACCTTTGCACACATTTGAGCCTTATTTTCATAAGATACCTCAAAGGGTCTAGGGCCATAATCTGACTCTTGATTTTTAAATTGCCGTGAACACAATAGCAATTTCAGGGTTGTTCAAGTTGAGACGGTGCAAGGGATCTCCTTTAGGCTTGGCGACCTTTATCTCAGCAAACATCAGAATCCCTATACAAAAAAGCAGTAAATGAGCTATTGATTTTCCTTTTTTCCTTTTTCCCCTCACTTTCTTATTCCTCTCCGGTATTGTCATCCTGGAGTCTAAATGAAGGTCAGCATTGGTTTCCTTGTCACTGCCACAGAGATGTACAATAGAAATATAGCAATCGGTGTTTTTGAAAGAAAAAGGTCTTGCTAGACGATGAGAGGTTGCTTTTGTCTTCAAGGATTAATTCAATTTAATTCAACGTTTCTCTTCTGAGCAATACATTTTTGTGTGCCGACAGTGAACAAATATATGAACAGGGTATGCACACACACACACACACAAAGAAAAAGAATGTGCATATAAAGGAAACAAACCACTCAATAACATCATTTAGGTTTGATTGGTGATATTTAAAGCAATATTCTAATGTGGGCAACGTTTCTTAAACAACCTTAGCTAATGTGTGAAATCAAAGAAATGACAGCCTTGACCTGTTAAAGGGTTTGTTCAGGGAGTTTGTCCTCATCCGAAGCAACGGTCGAAAAGCACAGAGGGTGTCGCATGCTGTACAGATCATAAAGCCCCCTGAGGAAAATTTGTGATATTGAGCTGTATAAATAAAATTGCACACAGATTAGGAGCAGCAGATAAACACTTATGTCCTCTCTCTGGCTGTGTGAGGAATCTAAATGTTCTCTAATATAGACTGAACTGTCCCAGCAAATAAGGATAACAGTTGGAAGTCAGTGTCTTTCCCCTCAGGATGAGCCTGAATAATCTTTCATAAGCTATCATATCTACCTGGAGTTACTCCTCAGTCGACGTACTGTAAGATCAAATGTTTGTTACCTGTCTTAGTCTTTTGTCCCGATGTGCCTGTAATCCTCTAAGCTTTCTTGCTATCTAAATCAAGCTGAGAGAAAAGAACAAAATGTGATGTTTTCTTTCACGCGTTCACACCCACAGCGCAACCCAATCAACAACATTGTGTTTCATTTGACCCGAGATAGTTTCCTTGTCATCTAATAGGTGGTGGCAAAGATTCCTGTCATGACGTTGGGTGCATCAGCGAGATCAAACGTTCTCTTAGTCTGCGCTGACATCAGTGTGTTTGACTTGGCGTGTCTCTCTCATCTCAATTCATCACCTCCCCAAGGTGAGCGCGTTATCTTGCCAAATCCAACTCAGTGTACAGTGCAGAAGCCTTTTTTGCATATTCTTCACACTTGTTTATGGTTTACTGAGCAGGTCACTTCCCCTGCTTGCTTGAACAGCTGCTTCAGTGATGACCCCCCCCCCCCCCCCCCCCCCCCCACCCAACCACCCTTATTCCTAACAGGGGTAGGAAGACTACTTGTGTGCTGCTCCCTGTCAAGTTCTCCTTTGCTTGTGAGGCCTGCTGGTGACCTCATGCACACAGCCTTTACTGGGGCCATATGAATAATGTATCCTTTGAATTTAGCCCAACCCTGACATTTCGATGTTTGATGTCCACAGGCTTTGGATTTAGCAATATAGATAGTGCTCCTTTCCTCTGTGCATCATCAGATAAAGTCTGAAAGCACAGCTAGAGCACTCAATATCAAAACATGGATATCAGAGATGCTGTATGTTCCACACACTGAATTCCTCTATTCTATTAACTTTTACCGCAGTATCTATACCCATACAATTAGATTGTATAAAGGTTACAGAGATTTGAGTTAAAAATAATGTGTTCTGTCAATAAGACGAGAAGATAAGATGGAAATGTAATCATCACCATGGGGACGCACTTAAGAAAGGAAAATCAACACCATATATTCAGGAAGATTGTTAATAAACAGAGCAAAAGAAAGTCATGTAAACATACACTAAAGATACAAACTACACGGTTTAACTATAGTTTGGTAAGTATGAATTGCGTGAATCTGTGGTCCACGATATGCAATAAGAGCAAAACCGCAGCAGTAGTTGCAGTAAATGAGGGAAGGAGGACGATGTTGTTTAAAATGGACAGCCTTTTTCACATTCTTTTTTAGTACGGCCTGTATTTAAACCTCTGACCCTAACTCCTAAATCAATAGACACAAACCACAATGCCTTGGGCTCAGCTGCTGGATTAAACATGAAGAGAAGTCTGCGCTGCCCTCTGTCGCACAGAGTCTTCCTTTGTCAGACTGGCCTGATTCGTTGATGAACACGCACAGGTACTTGTAATGTAGGTCTGCACCATCTCCACCTCTTCACCCCACATGATGACAGGTGTCAGTAGTTTCTCGCTCTGTCGGAAACCCACCACCAGCCCCTTGATCTTGCTGACATTTAGCTGCAGATGGTTCTCCTTACTCCACCAGACACCCATTATAATGAAATCATCAAAGAACTGCTGGAGGGTGCATGATCCAGAACTGAACCTGGAGTCAAAAATGTAGCGTGTGAATCATGAGGGAAAACTGACCCTTGTGTATTTAAGTGGGTATAGTTTGTTTCTCTGATGATGCACACGCATAAATGCATTTATTCTATATTGCACTTTTGAAATAATAAAAACATTTTTAAATAGAGGCAAACAGCATAGAATATGATCAAAGAAGATCCACAAATGTTAATTTCCTGTCTTTTTCTCCTGTGTACTTATTAACGATTTACGCCTTCACCTCTTTTTCACACAATCTGTACATTTGTTTAACATTTGACTTTGAATTTGCTTGGAAATACTGCTTAATACTGCTCTTTCAAAAAAAAATGGAAGGAAAGAAAAACATTTCAACCTTCATCACAGCCTATTCTTTTCAAATATTCAGTGCAGTTTGCTATAACCTTGGATGAGTCTTATCCATGAACAATTCACATTGCATACCTACCTATTTAGCCTCTCATACAAATGATTCAATTTGATTGACTGAATGCCATCTCTTAGCAGCCACTCGGCTAATACAGTGAATAAGTTCTGCTTGCTCAAAGCATCTCACCTACAGCAACATCAGGTAGCTCATGACAGGCTCACATGGATTTTTTTTCGTCATTGTTCTTTTTTATCTAATAAAACTCCCCCTCACTTTACTTTCTGAAAAGACTTTGAGGGACGTTTTCTAAAATGTTGTACTCTGGCATTTTCTCAGATCTGACTTTTTTTTTCTCCCCAAGGACATCTCCTCCCGCTGCCAAGACCTGTCAGGCAGGAGCATCTCTGAGTAAAGGGGTGAGAGGACACCAATTAGAAAGCCATCCTCGGCCAAGAGAGCCAGCGGCACAGCTTGCCACAGGAAGTGGGATGTCTGACTTCCTGCATGGGGTCACAGCTGTTTGCGGAGAGGTTACCGCTACCAGCCAATACGCGATACCGTTTAGCATCTGACGAGGCAGACCTTATTTGAATAGCAAAGAACCATCTCAATGTCACCAATAAATTTACATGATATCTTCGCTGTTACAGCTGGGATCAGAGTCGGGACTTTGCTGGAATTAGGGGAGCGTGACAATGTCAAAAGAGCAGGGCCAGCTCGTTTCAAGTTGGCTAGTTTTGAAGTAAAGATTATTACTTCGTTTAGGTACAGTTAGGTAGAATTTGTACACTTAAAAAAAAGAAATTCTCTAATCACTAATGTGTAGACGTGAGAATACCATATACCTGTATGCACTGTACCACTCCAACCACCCAGCTTTTTGATACGTTTGAAAAAATATGCTACACTTATTTTGTCCTATATAGTGTGTGTAATGAATATCAGGAGGCCGTGTTACTGTAAAATATGCGTAGTTGTATTTGAAATTGAACTTTCTAATTTAAAAAAAATCAACGTCATAAAACCATTTAAAACAATACAATGGCAATTCTCTAAAATGTTATTATTTTTGAAAGGAGTTCTTCTGAGTGCTAATAATAAGGGATTATTTTATTCAGAGTAGCTGTTAAGTCTTTGAAATAACAGATGTTCGATTTTGGAAAAAGAACCTCTTCAAACATAAGACAAGTAATCAAAATCTCAAAGCAGCTTTTCAAGTGCGTAAGAGATTCAAGTATCTTTACCTGAGGTGGCGAACAACTGGAAGCATGGCAGGGATGGGAGCGTGTGATTGGCTCCTGCTATGAGCAGCTGTCTAGAATGCCCATATTTGGGCTCAACCCAATTACATCCTCTGATCCCCAGTCACTGGTCTGATGCAGTCAGAACCATTAATCTCCCTGGCTGAGTACCATGCCATGTGTTAACAGCCAAGACCCCCCCACCCCCACTTCACCGCCAAACCCCACCACCAAGGTTGAAAGTCATGCCAATCATATTGACTCCTTTGCCTCTGACATCCCCTTGGGCTCACTGTGATTACGGACAAACCTCTGATGACTGTGGAAAACACATAATGTACATTTAACAGGAAGTACACTATTATATTAGTATTTTTGGGCCGAGGTTTAAAGTGGAGTTGTGTGTTTCCAGATATGTGGTGCAGGTGTGCTGTGATGGAGAGGGGGCGGTAGGAGAAGGAGGAGGAGGTCAAAAACATTCTGGATCTGGGATGTTAACTACAAAATATCCTGGAGCTGTGTCAAGGACCAATTCCAACAAATCATTTTCAAAAGGGACAGTAGTAAACAGTACAGTTTTTCTTTTTTTTTGCAACTGCCTATTTCAGAGAAATGAAAGGCACCTTCAGCTCACGGTGTACAAATGGCTCTCTGGACAAAGAGAAAAAGAAAGAACAAACGAAAAAAAAAAAGGTTTCTTTCTTTACTTTGACTTTTTCGAATTTTTTAAAAAGTATTTCATCAATGAAGACCTTTGATTTAAATAGTTGGTTCCCAAACTAAACAATAACCAATAAAAAAGCCACCCATCACATTGTTTTGATCTCGGATCGGCTTGTGTAACCGTGATTAATGCTCATAACTGGGGGAATAGAAAGCCAGGCTAATGTAAAATTAGGGAGAAGTGGCTTAATCATGGTCTGAATTACATGGACCCTCAGTTCCAGTTTAGTGAGCCCTTTTTGTTCACAAAGATTAAGGGAGGAGTCAGGCAGCCCTCCATTGTTCCGCTGAGAAAAGAAACTCATTTGCTTTGAACGATAAATGTCTTTCGAGCATAAATCATGTCTCTTAATCCCTTTACCAATGCCACGTAATGCAAATTGTCTCTCATTTGCAGATCACACAAAGGAGACAATGAGGGAAGTTTGCACCCAGAGCTCATAGCATTGTCCTTCCTGCTGAGGACAGATGGACTTTCACCTAAGATCGCGAGATAAAAGTTCCCTGCAAGCTTACATCATGTGTGCTCATCCTGCATCTCTCTCTGTACTGAATAAACACTTCTCACGTCATCTCAATCCAATTGCAGCTGACACACCAAGGTTAAGGTAGATGGATAGTTTTAAAGTAGGAAATATGAAAATAAAAAATGCTTAGACAACAATAGGTGTGACTCTTTTTAATAGGTCAGACACCAACAACTTTTAACTTGGGTCTATTACACACCTTTCTACTTCCGTCTCCAAACACCATATGAGTCATTTACCCGAGGGAGGCAGCTTGACATTTAGCTCTGTGAGTGCATGTACTCCATTTCTATTCCCATGACAATGGTGACTTTACAAAACATGCAGGCATCTGAATTTCTAAAAGGAAAAAGGGATATTAAAAAGGAATTAAAAATGGTCCCCGATGAGCTGCTTCCTCATTAGGAAGAAGCTCCTAGATTTACAAAGTTTTTTGATCATGCATGCATGATTTTGAATTTCTGGCTTTCTTAATTTGAAAACAACCAAAAAATCATAAAATAAAAGTGGAATGCGACACCTCCATAAAACCTTTATGGAATAGGAATTCACAAAATGTATATACACTGTATATAAGATATAAGATATTTGCTTTATAGAAACTTGCTGTCTGTAGCATGATGTGACCTTACCTTTCATACTAAAATAAGCACCACGGGGCACGCTGAGCAAGTTTTATCGACAGCTCTTCACTGTGTGATGTCCTCTCTGCTATTGCGGCTCTGAGGATAAAACGCAAACAAATAAAGCTTGGCTGATGTGTGTTTTGTGTGCAAGCAAAATCCCTTTGTGTATCTGTGGCTGTATTTGTGCGTCTGTGCTAGGAAAGTATACAAAATAAGTATATTCATGTGTGTGTCTGTGGAGCCTACAAGCAGGGGGCACGGCCACGCAATATATTAAGATCAGTGTGTGTCAGTCTGTGTTTTGCTTGTGTCTGCCTCTGTGTGTGCTTTAGTTGGTCCTCGAGGATCACATTGTTTTCAGAGGGCCCTGTGTGTGGCTGCAACATCTGCTTTGAGCGGGTGATCCATCTCCTCTTAGCTGCCATATAACAAGTCATGAGGGATTTTACTCAATGGATGCCCGACACAGAGGGATCCATCATAAAATTTACCGTCTCACAAGGGCATTGTGGAGATTGTGCTTTTTATGTCAAACAACTAAGTGTTAACTCAACTGGTTCATTTCTAGTAATTACTGTAAATAAAGTGTATTCTCTTTCCTGATCAGAAACAACACTGTGCTTTTTCTCAAACGGCAGCTGCAATTTCAGTTGCCACTAAGAGAGTCTCAGCACTGTCTGCTAATATTTCCTTGCTTCCCTGCTGCTTATTAACATTAGTGTCATTTACGGATGGTGTACATTTCAGCATGTTTGCACAGCAACACAGCAACAGTGTCAGCAGTGCACTTTCAACACTGGCAGCATAGTAGGAGTTAAAAGTAAGCTTTCATCCCTTCTTTGGATAGAAGACTGTTTTTAAATGCCCCTGGCTTTCTTCCAAGCTCGTAGCCTCAAGCCTATGGGTCTAACAAGCATGATGCTTTGAGGATTGACTTGTGATTCAACCCAAATTTACAAGCTGATTACTATGCAGACACTGAGTCATGTCGAGTACAAAAATGTGCTCCTTATTTTTCCCAACAATCTTTTGGATGTCCGGAGAATTAAATGGTGTGCATGTGTCTTTGCATGTTTGTGTGACCATGTATTTAATGGGCGCCAGCTGAAACTTTGATGTAATTGATAAAAGAAGCTGTTCCCCTAATCCTAATGGCACAATTCCTTATGATCCTTTATACACAGACTTGCAGAGGATCAAAGAAACAGAGTTTTGCCCTAGGAGATAAAATATGTATTAAAAATGAGTTTGAAGGATATATTAACAGGATAAAAATCCTGCAATTTATTCAATTGATAAGTTCAGCATTGCCTGTAGTTCACAGACTATTTTCATCATTCAAAAATAAAACCGCTTTGCTAACTACCAAACCAACTGTTCTTTGTTATGACTAGAAGCATACACTATTCTCCGTCTCTAATGAGCTGTTTACCAAAGTAAAAGTCACAGTGGGCACGGGCTGATCATTCGTCATATGTTCATATGATACGTGTGGGATTCATTTATACCGCATATGTGCATGATGTGGCTCCAATCTCTGTATGTGATGAGTTTTTAATCTGAGGGCTTTCATCACCTACGCGGACAAAGAGTGATGTCAGACATAAACCAGCTGAGATCAGTGTCAATTCCTCACTCGTGTAAAAAGTCCTCTCCAATAAGGAAGCTGTCGTGGGACCTCTCTCTCTCCCCTGGCTGTCGGTGTCTCATTCCACATGTTAGATCTGGATGTTCGTCCTCCAGGAGACTTTCCTCTTGTCTCTCTCTCCCTCTGTGTTTGTTTGTTCTCCTCTCTGTGTGAATGATGGGCTTCAGTTTTGCTTCTTGTGTGTTCAGCCATTTTCTTCATGCTGTGTATATTCACATTCCGTCTATACTTATATTATGTTGGTTATTCTGTACATACAACATTTATTGCATGTCTGTCCATTCAGGGAGAGGGATCCCTTCTCAGTTGCTCTTCCTGAAGTTTCTTCCATTTCTTTTCCCTGTTAAAGGTCTAAAGCCGGGGTCAAAGGACAGAGGGTGTCCTATGCTGTACAAATTGTAATACCCCTCGAGACAAATTTGGAATTTGTGATTTTGGGCTGCATAAATAAAATTGACTTGACCTGAATTAGCATACATATCACATATTCACACAGAAGCATTAACAGCAAGCAAGCCAAATGTACCTCCTCAAGTAAGTGCATATATAAAGATAGGGGAGAATTTCACAAGAGAAAACAAAAGATTACATTGAAATTGTGTTCGTAAAGAAAAGTATAGCTGCATGCCTAGAAATGAACTAGAAGGGAAGAGATTTTCTAGCTCATGATCCCAACGCATGTACAGTATCCACAAAAAAAAGAAATGCTTCTATTAGGACTAACTGGCTGTGAGGGTGAAAAAAAAGTCATACAAAAGGTCCGAGTTATCGTTTTGTCTTAGAGTAGAGTGATTCCAGGGGCTGAGGAATAGAGTGAGACAAGTCCTGGTGAAATAGGGTGCTGCTCCCATACAGGTGATCTATAGTTTGTCAGCACCAATCAGCCTGGAAAGGGAGAACAGTCCATTCATCTGCTCATGGCTTATTGAAGAGGGAGGGCTGCTTTTGACTGCCTCAAGCCCACATCTCCTTCCAAAGGCACTATTGGATTGAGCCTATTTATCTTCCTCTTTATCAGTTGAGAATGCACTTTTTGATTTATCCGTCCATATGATTCGTCTCACTGTGAAGAATTCCCCTACACGCAGCACCGGGGCTCGAGCTCCTGAGCATGAGAAATAGTTGCAATGAAAAAGTCTTACTGACATCGAGTAAATATCAACAGGAGGTCTCTGCAAAACAGATGTAAATAACATTCCCTCAGTAGTTCTTTTAGACTTAAGTTCAAGTGATTAAAATACAGATGATTTTATACGGAGGAAAAAGATGGTGTTTTAGATGCTCTGAAATGGAAACATATGCATTTTTACTTAGATTTGCATTTAGACAAGGTATCTCAAGGTCGACAGTACAATTCCAGTACAACACCAGCCATAATAGTACACAGTACTACCTGTATATATGTTTCAGAACCACATGGTTGCAGGTGTAATGTGGATGTACTCCGGGATGTTTTAAATTGCATAAACCCCACCTTTACGCTCCAAAATGTGGAGGATATCCTTTTTGTCTGAATTCACCAAATAATCTTTACTCATCTCACTGCACATTCAGTTGAATAAAGCGATACCTTTCGCCATTGATATACTGTAATAATTAATACATCCCAAATTTTGCTGAGTCGCAATATGTGTTTAATATGCTGTTATATAATGTATCGTTTCAACCAAGTAATTTGGTCAAAGATGTGCTCCAACTGAGCCGAAAATTCTCATAAAACACCACTGGCTATGCTTATTGGATGCCATGCCAATCCTTGTGGAAACCAGGGAGCTTGTTAGTAATATTCTTTGTGCTCCCTTTTTATATTATGTACGTGTGCTCCTTCAAAAAAAACTTTTCCTTGGAACATGTGATCGGAACCATTGTATCAAAGCCACACAACTATATATAGAAGAAGAAGAATTTGCTATATATTTATAGCCATCAGGCTTGCATTACCAGGTAAGGACATTCTTTGCCGGCTATAACCATTCTGGTGTTGCCTATGGCTGTATCTGGGGTTAGGTATGACAGCTGGTCCATTTTGGATCCATTTCTAAATTGGTTAAAATGCCACTTTCGTTCAAACTGGACAAAGGACTAAATAATAAATTCTAATTAAATAAAATGTATTTCAGCACAATACTCTGTCACTTGCTAGTTGTGTGTCTTTACTTGTCACTTGCTAGTTGTGTGTCTTTAATTGTGCTTGAATCAATTATTCATGAGAGACTCTCCCTCTTGCTATTGCATACACTAATATCAATGGTTGAAGTAAAGCTATAGGCAAGGAAATTAGTTGGATAATTGGAGTTAGTAGTAGAAAGTTAGAGTAGAAAGAAACATAGATGTAGTAAATATGCAAATAGGATAAAAAAATATTTATAAAGTAAAAGTTTGTAAAGCAGTAATGACTATAAGACAGCAGGCTATAGTGGAAATTGTCGTGGGTATTGTGGGACCCGGTGCGAGGTTGGCAAATTAATAGCCTATGATTAAACCGCTGTCTTGTTAAATATGATATCTGGAGCTTAACAGGCAATTGTTTGTTTGTAGGTCTAGTCATAATAACATACATTTTGAATGTACGGTACATGGCTGACACTTACAGGGACAATTAATTTATCCGCTGTGTATAAGGATACCAGAATATAACAAAAACAACAAGCTACAACAATATTTTGTAACATTTACCCAGTGATATTCATTCAGATTATTCATATTAAATCAGGTTGCTACATTGCTACAGAGGTGGTAATATTTCTGTTTTGATCTTTTTGCCCTCTCAGTTTGGTGTCTAATGTTGGATTAATATAAAACTCATTATTATAGGTACTTTAATGATGCTGTTGGTATGACATGCTGCCAATACAACCCCATAATCTTTGTAACAAATGCCCTCTCACGTATAACTGCTGTCCTTTATAAAACTGGCATCATCAGAAATCGTGTTCATTTATGACATCAGTTGAAATGTCATCAGCCCTCGTCAGTCATTTAAGTCCTGAGGCACAATATAGTCACCTTCATATTTCATACAGTATGTGCACGCTATAGGATGTTTCAAGCCAGAGCAAGACAACCAATGAGTGCTAAAGTTTTGCTAGTGTCATTATTAATCTGCCATGGTGACAGTTTTTGGAAAGCACCTGGATCTTGTTGTGAAGCTCAACTGGTTTATCAGTTAAATAAATCCCTCTCCACCACTGTGAACTCGACCTTAAATCACACCTCACCACACCGCATCTTCCAAATTTAGCCTGTGCCCTCTGTGCTGCTCAGCGACAACTTTTTAAAGTAATTCAAGATTTCATCTTAAAAGAGAGGAATTTACTGCATTGCCATAAAAGCAAGCACTACCAGAGAAGCACAATGCATGTTCAATAAAACAATATGAGATCATAAAGGGTGAGTGATAATGCGTCTCGGAGGCAGATTAAATGAAAATCAGGGAACCAATAAGGCTTGTAATAATGTACTCTGACAGGCTGGCTATAAAACAGGGCAGACACTAACATTGCAGCATGGCATACCATGTTTTTTCCTTAAAAAGGTAACACATCAGCAATTGAAATGGATTCAGAGAACATGACTTACATTTAATTCAATAATTGTCTGGTAACACAGCTATTCATTTCAAAAACAAGAAAGATTAAGTTATAGAAAGGTAAAGCAATCCTGCCATACAGTAAAGTCCCCTCATAAAGAAGTATTCTAATTATACATGATTATTTGCAATACTACAAAGGCTCTGTGGAAAATGGATTTCAGACAGTACGGATGAAGCCACCGTTGAAGGCCTCAGCAGGGCATTGTGTTTACGGCACAAACAAGACTGTTTTTTTGAAATGCGATTATAAGTGTCATTCCATGCTCGAGCATAAACTTCGACATAACTGAACAGATGGAAAAAGTAATGTTAAAGTATACATTCAATAGGTTTGAAGGTTTCATCATGGCGCAACAGGCATTTTAATGGCAGCCCTATTTGCAAGGTGCAGGACTGAGACGCAAATCCATGCAGTCTTTCTCCATCGTCATCATTCCATGCCCAGAGGTATAAAAGCCTTTCTTTTTGTTGCCATGGAAACTTTTTTACCCTTTACATTTCCTATTGTCGCTTATGTTTTTTTGTGCTTGTCCATTTCAATGAGGGAAAATTCTGATGGTTTTCACCATGAGACACTTACAAAAGGGTTGTGGAAGCTAATGAACTCTGAGACATACGTCAAGTTAGCCACCGGGTCCTTGGCTTAGAGAAATAAACCTTTATTCAAAGGGAAATTCAATTACATAATGGTAAAGGAATATACGTTCAGATAAAAAAATTAAAAAACTAACATGAATCTGGAACAATGAGATCTGGTTATAAGAAGACCTTTTAATAAGGTGCAGCAACTAACATCCCACATAAAGCATGTATTCATCATAGTAATGAATGCTGCCAGCTGATAGCTGCCTCTCATATGACATGTTCTGGAGGTTATTTATGTCCAACCAATATATATATATATATATATAGCATATATACTACATATATACCATACAAATATCATAGGAACTATGTAAACCTTTGAGGAAACATCAGATAACAATCATAAAACACACAATAGATTAATGTCTCATAACATTCATAGAAAACAATAATTTCCGCATTTAATCGGCCCAATTGTGTTCATGCTATAGATCCAATAGCTTTCTCTGCGTTAAAGTCGGTTTACAATGTCCCCTTCCCTAGGGGATCAGGATTAGGATACCTAAGAATTTCAATGATTTGTATTCACATCATGATGTGCCATCGCATACTCAAGATTGTTAGTGCGAATAGTCTTATGTTCTGACATTCTCAGTTTTAGAGCTTCTTTAGTTTGGCCCACATACACCAGACAGGGACATTTTTAGTATATAGATAATGTGAGTGCTACCGCAGTTTAAAAACCACTGGATTTAAAATGTCTTCCCATGTGCATGGGTGCACAAACTCCTTTGCATCAGTGGAGTTAGAGCACAGTTATACTATACCGATAAAAAGCCGGCAGGGGGAGATGGTAAACATCCAACTTCTCATGGCTGTGCTTCGAACTGCAACTTTCACACCTGTTGTTATTAAACACTTGATAATGACTCGACAGATGACGTCAAAAAAGAGATTGGGAGTTTTATTGACAGTGCTTTCAAAAGAGGTTGGACTTCAGAAAGACAAAAAAAGAGTTCCTTTGCACAAGACAATCTGTCCAGCCTTTTATGGCTTGCCTAAAATCTATAAATTCCTCCAAAATAATCCTTTGAGACCTATAGTAGTTAGTATTGGCAGTTTAATAAAACCTCTGTCCCTGTTACCACTTTTCTGGGTGACACTACTGATGTCTTAAATATATTGAAGATTTTGGATGCAATGACAATGAACTTTGGACTTTTGATGTACAGATGTTTGTACCCCCACAACATTGGCTGTTATCACATTTTGGTAACAAATGCCTGGCTTTAAGACCACGGGATACCCTGTTACAGAGATGACTATCGCGCAGTGACAAAGGAACAAAAAGAAGAAGGTATACTTACACTACATGTATACTATTAATCCCTTGTGAGGAAATGCAATTTTTTCAGTTTGTTGTGATTTACACACAGGCCTGGAATACACACATGCACAAACAAGACCTATACATATGCATTAATGTATTCAGAGATGCAAGAGCTGTTTGAGCAATGGGGGTTTGAAGCCTTGCTCAGGAGTCAAACTGGCAGCTCTCCAGCTACACTCTGTACTTGAACCTGCGACCCTTTGGCTCCCAAAGCAAGTCCGCATGGACTGAGCTACTGCTGCCCCAAACGGCAAGCTTCCAAGAGCAAGAGTTTGCCTTTAAACTGTTTATAATCCAGCGTAAAGATAAAACAAACAATACCTAAACATTGGCACAACCTATAAACCGATCTGTCTTTGAGGAACATCTTTTCCGAACCCCCACTGACTTAATTCAGGAGAGCATGTAACTTAAAAGACCGTCCCATTAGTATCTTTATACCTCATATTTTCTGCATTTAGCTCGGAGAGAGACAGAATAGGCAGGGGAGAGCAAGAAGGGCTACGTACATGCAGCAAAGGGCGGCTAACCCGGCCCGCTCATTCATATCTTTCCACACTTCCGTTGTGTCCACATGGATACCATCTCCCTCTGCAGGATTTTATCGGTGTTCTCAACTCTAACTCCACTGATGCAGAGGATTTTGTGCAACCACGCGTAGGGAAGAATTTCTAAATCTAGTGGGTTTATAAAGTTCAGGAGCACTTACATTATCTATATACTGAAATGTTCCTTCGGCCAAACTAAACCAGCTCTAAAACTGAAACTAGCAGAACATAAGACTGCTATTCACACTACGAAGCTTGAGTATGCGATGGCCCGTCATGAAGCGAATACAAATCATAGATCGGCCTCTATCCTAAAATGATGGGATATTGAATAGATTTTCTCATCCCTATGGGAGGGGACATTGAAACGCAGTGAAAGCTGCTATTTATACTGAACACAATTTAATCACATGGACTAAATGAGGAGATGAATGTATCTTGTTTTCCATGAATGTTCTGAGAAATTAATCCATAGTGTGTTTTATGACATTGTATCTACACTATTTTTCTAGCTGTTTGACCTCAGCCTCTGTGAATATAACATCATGATAAAATAACTCTCAATCACAAAGACTGATAACAGGGAAGGGTGTCATTTGGCCCCATTCAGCAGAGCTTTTCTTCTTGATTACTGGATGACTCATTGCTTTGTTGAAAATTGGCCATCAATGTTGCACGTATCTGTGTACGTGTGTATACATGTGTCTATCTTTCTAAGAAAGGAAAGAGATTGGTTTATATAGTTTCAGCTTTTCCATATCATAGCACCATTTCGACGTTTCACAAGATGTGAGTGTCCACAAAACAAATCTGAGAAAATAATCACAGCAACACGAATACTAAATAACTGAAAGATTAATGTAATAAGGATGAAATCTTATTGTTTGTAGTAATAAACTCATATTTAGATTTTTGCCATGCCCTGAGGTAATATCTGGTTGCAATGTATGGTGTTAGTTTACTACTTTGAGAAATCATTCCAATAGATGAAATAGGTACCAAATACAAAAACTTTCCAAACCATTGACTGACATCACCAGGTTTGTAGCATTACCGTAATTTCCGGACTATTCAGCGCATCTGAATATAAGCCGCACCCACTGAATTTTAAAAAAATATGTACTTTGTACATGTCTATAAGCCACAGGTGCCTACCGGTACATTGAAACAAATGAACTTTACACAGGCTTTAACAAAACACGGCTTGGAACAAAAATAAATAGGCTTTTAAACACCTTCAACTTGAAAGCTGCATCATATGCCTTTCTCCGTGTCTTTGCCATGATGAGGGTGACAACATGACCGTAATCAGAATCGTGACCATTCATAATGTCCGCTGTTCATAATGTCCGCTGTTTCATAATGTCCGCTGTTCACAATGTCTGCTGCTGAAGACATTCCAAGAACTAATAATGCAATTGAAGGTTGGCATAATGTTTTTAGAGGTTCATTTGGTACACTGAATGAAACACCGAGAAATTTCGTAAAAAAGTTAATTACCGTAATGAATGGGAAGTTTGAGCGCGCTCGATTTACGTCACATTATGCGACGGTGCTCAGTTTTTTGGCGACATGAAGCTTGTGAATGCGGGAAAAATCCATAAATTAGCCGCGTCATTGTATAAACCGCGAGGTTCAAAGTGTGGGAAAAAAGTAGCGGCTTATAGTCCGGAAATTACAGTAATTGACAGACAAGGACAAGGACGTGTGGAATAGTCCTAAATGTACAAACTTGGCAGATTCAGACACTGAAAAGACTTTTGAGACATCTCATCAATATCTACAGATCTGATGTTTTGCTTATTGGTTCCACTGGTCACAGCTATCATTCCATTTTGCCTGCGCTAGCAGCTTAAATAAAATAGAAAATGAATCACTGAACATAGAATCACATGAAAGAGCTGCTGCTGCTGCTGCTGCTTATTCCACTGAGCAGACACTTTAGCCTGCAAGCCACAGGTCTTGTCACGTTTAACAGGCATTTTGGTGTGTTCTTATGAATGTGGAGTTTGCTGACATATATATAGTGGAATCTTAAGATTTCCCGATTAGAGCTACAATCCTTTGTTTGAATTGATATCTGCATTAAGGTGAGAGAAAGGGATAATAAGATAATTGCTTTAATGAAGGTATGGCAGGAAAAGGATTCTGGTCAAAGTTAAGAACAAGAATGAAATATTGAAGGATGTTTAAGGATAGAAACTCTGAGTCTCTGGATAAGAAACACAGAGTCTAAGATCTAACGTGACTGCAAAAAATGCTTACCTTCACCTGGACATCCGCCATAATACACCATGGAATGTGTTCCTTTGTGTAACTACTCACAATCTCAATTTACTGTAACTTGGACAAAAAGCTCTCCCCCGCAGCTGAACTCTGCTTTCTCTTTCAGAAACCTTTCAAAGGTTTTGCTGAACTTGTCCTAAAACCAATAAAAGTAATTAAGTTTAATAAATAAGTGTGTAAATTATTGCTTCTGTGCATTTGTGTGGCAATGTCTTCAATAACACACAACTTCTAACACTTGCGTATGTATGTGTCGCTTCCAGAGACGGGACATTGCACTAACAACAGTTGTTATTCCACTTCTTTACTTTTCTTTTTAACTGTTGTATATATTGTATTTTTTTAAGTGTTAACTACTCTGCGGCTCACAAAGGAAAGGAAACCACCTGTTGCTTCTGAAGCAACACAACTGTTGTCAGAAATACCAATTACTGGTATTTGGACAATTCAGTTTCACTTTAAAGAATATTAAATCAAATTGTGAGCTGTCGAGTTGTAACTTATAAAGACGATAAAGAGCATGGGAACAATACAAAACAATGATTTGATAGAATTAATGAATAAAATATATAAATGCTATGTGTCAATAAAAAGGCATCATCATTTGAGCTTTCTCAGAATTGGTGAGCAAGACAAAACTGACATGTTTGAGGGAGTCTTTGGTGTTAAATTTGCATATTTCAGTGATATTTTCACAAATATATACCAACATTTGATGCTTGAGCAATAAGCTGTAAACAGTTAATAAATCCAAGCACCACTTGGAGCAAGCTGCAAACATTTCTGAGCTGCCTGTTCAAAAAGAAAGTTTCAGCTAAAAACTATAAAAATGTAAAAATGCTTGCTTATATAATGCTTTCTTTTCCACAAAATACTTTTATTCCAAGTATCTTTTGAAAAAAAATATGTTTAAATGTCTGACCTTGCCAAGTTGTATTTCTAGTTAGATAATTCACTTTGTGAAGTGATGTTTGTGCTTAAGTAATCAAGGTTCTGTTGAAAGCTTTTGCAACTCCAAACATTTCACTCATCGGAAATACTAAGAGTATTAAATAAATATATATGAGCCAAATCATTGATGGTACACATGTTACCAATATTAACACATGCTGCAAATATTACATACATCTCATATTGTAATATTTAAAAATGTGTAACTTGCTTGCAGTTCTAATAACACTAAAGTGACTCTGTTGCAGCTGCTTAAATGTTGCTATACGCTCTGTTTTTCTGTGTGGTAACTTTCATTCCATCCATTTCTTCATTTATGAGATAGAATGAGATGGAGGTGCATATGGAAACAGGTTTCCACAGCTAGAGCTTTGGAGAACTCAGCTGGAGGCTAGATGCAGACCTGGAGATAGGTGCAGGCAGGGGGTCTATTAACGCTTAGGGGAGCCAAGCTTGACAGCTCCTTACTCATCTGGGCCCCACAGGGAAGCTTGTTCTGGCTCCGGCACTGTTGTGATGGTCAATACCGGTGCTTCCAGGGACACCTGGATTTGGGCAGGGATATTCGGTCATTGTAATGATAGTGCTCCATCTGGGATTTGATCCAATGGACCCAATACTAGAGCAGGTCATTCATTTTCTGTTCTTTCTTTTGTCTTTTTTGCTGGGCTCAGATGAGAGCTCAAAAGGCAATAGGCCTTTGAATATTAATTTAAGTACAATGCATGTCAACCTACACAATTGAGGACTTCTACATGCAAAGCAATGTACAGTAATCATAAGGCCATCAAGCACATGTTTCTCGTTATGCAGAGACTGCTGGGGGCTATGCAGCTATCAAGACAATAATGTCATGCTAGTCTCAGTTTGGCCGTTTCGCTCAGTATGTTACAGATTTACAGATTTTTTTTTTTCTATTTAGATATATAGGTCTATCATTTGTTTTTCCTGTGACAGTCACGGTCCTGACAATGTTTATGATAGTATGATAATGCAGCAAAAATAAATTCTGAATTAGGTAGCTACTTCTTGTTGTAAATAATGAGCCGTAAACGAATAAGGATCTGCAAATAAATATGGTGCACAGACATACAGTAATAAGTAAGATCTAGTTTTATTTAGCTCACCAAGGTTGAAGATGCTACCTATCACGCCAGTTAACTACCTTGTGATTTAAGATATTTTGTCACTTTTATATCAGTGTAGCTAACAAGCGCAACTAGATGGTTAATTCATGACCACCTTGGCGTTGTGATTCCAGAGATGTTCCTCATTTTATGGACTAACGTGAGCTAAAATATTGGTTTATTTTATTTAAATATTGCAAAAATGCCTAAGTTAAAACAACGAACAAATATCCAGAGAATCCGTAATATGTCCAGCCTGTAAAGTTTCTCTTCAATGGTGCATTTAAGAAAAAAGCTCTCAGACAATAACACCTCTGTAGAAGCAAAACTTCCGCATGACTGAGAAATATAGAAATACGTTTCTAAGTGTGCGGTGAAGTGTGTGTGTGTGTCGTTCAATATGTGTGTACACGTGTGGGTGATATTTTACCTTGAGCCAATGTGGCAGTTCCCGTCTCACAACGGATTCAAAGGGGAGTTCATCTTTGTGTCATTCCAATCCATCTCACCGAGCGCTTCCCAGAAAACTGATATGCCCATGAATATTTGCTCCCATCCTTATGTAGATATGTCTTAATGGACTCTGACAGCTGTGTGGCTATTATTGATGTCCCTGTGAAGCATAATGAAAGTGAAATCACTCCTCAACAATAGGTGGCAGCTAAATGGTGAAAATATTCGCCCACTCTGACAGGTTAACATGTATCAAAAAATTACCCCACCATACGTAGTCCGGAGTCATTACTGAACTAAAAACATTAAAATCATTTTATCTGAGACACCTTATGGAGATATCTATCTTGCACATGTAATGAGTTACTGCTGTATAATCCTCTGGAGGATGTTGCCATTGCAGGAGGATTTTTAATGGCACATTCCTGGACAGACATTCAAAATGATGCCTTGGACTGAATAAAACAATAATGGCAATCTTGTAACTAAAGTTGCTCATTTGTAAATTTCCTCCATATTTCACCAGAATGCAGGTGGCTGGCATTGAAATTCTAGACACCTCCTAGCTATGGTCATCGTTAATTAAGGCGGCTGTGTTCTGACTTATTGACCCCCGTAGCTCAAGGGATTTTGATGGGTTATGGAAGAGCTCATGGAATCTGGCCCGCGGCCCAAGTTCTTTCCGTTTTGGTCATCCTCAGTGTTTGATGCATGGCAATTTAAATCCTCTCGTCTAATTAAATGTGATCTGCACTTGTGCTAAATGACTTTTTTTTTTTTTGCTCGCTGAGAGATATCAGCTGCCTCTCACACAAGGTGACATTCCACTTTTCCATTATGCAGGATTATAACAGGTAGGTAGAACTTGGAGGATATAGTGTATGTAGAGAGCTGCTAGCACACTGGAAGTCCCTTTTTTATTTCTGGTGAATAAGTAATGGTGATGAGCAGACTGCCAGCCAGGGGGAATCGAAGGGATTTGGGGCTTAATTCACAGCTTAGCTACCCCATCTCTGGTGTCAGCACAATGCAAAGTTCAGTGCTAAATCATTAATAAAATAATGCCATCAGTCAGCCAACAGTCAACGCAAAAATGTTGAATTCTAATACCTTTTGTGATCAATACTCGAACTCTGGGACGCAGCAGTATGTGGAGAGAGAAAAGTGTCAGTTCAGATGACAAATGTGTGTATCATGATACACAAATAAAAAGAAGATTTATAAATAAATATTTTATAAATTGATTATTTTCTATCTGTTATATACGGAGCTTTAATAATCACAAAGAAAATACCTCACAACTTGAGTAAAGGTATAACAATTAAACTGCTCATTAGAGGTCATTAATCAAATGTTGTACGCATGTTTAAAAACATAATAGTCAATGAACAGTTTTATTAGGTGTTTGGATCAGTCAGTGTCTGGCAGCATATAAGACTGCCTCTCTTTATCTCTCAAGCTGGCAGTACAGTGCATTGACTAATGCATATATTGTACCAGAAAAAAAGCCTTTCACAGTACTGGAATTCTGCTTAAATGGACTGAATAGCAAATACATTTTCATGCGTTTCAGGCCTATGAGGACTGCTGTTCAGCACACGCATCAACTTGTTCTTCATGGCCAAACCTCATCCGTTGAGCATCCGATGCCTAAAAAACGAGCATGGCACAAGCTGAGCTATGACAGCACGCTGACCGCTGAGCCCAGCTGATGATGGGACGATGACATAGCTGGAAAACACTACAACTACAATACCAAAAACCCTTAAAATGTAGCACATATTCCTCTGTTTCTTGTGTCCAAACATGAGCAGTGGGTTAAGTGCCCTTCTTAAATTTCTCTCTATTGGCCTACAGTGCAGTGACCTTTCACAGTAAACCTATTCCCGTTGCTCTTATGGTTAAGCTGCTGAGCAGGAAAGAGCATGCTACTAGGCTTGGCCCAGCTAGTGGCTAGCGGCTTCTTCTTAAGAAAATCTACACCCAGCTGTACTCAGCCATGGCTGGCAGTGTTGTTTGGAGCCTGGGGGTGTGAGCAGCACACTCCCACTTCTTATTAGGAAAGGTCATTTTGTTGTTTGTGATGCAGAAAAGAAATATCAAAACTGTTAAATAAATTAAATTAACTAAATAAAAGGTTCTCGCTTTTCAAGGCTGTTTATCACTGCTGGCTAAACTATTCAAGAGTTGTTGTTTATTGTCTATGAATACAAGAGAAGAGAAGGGAAGCCTTTATTGATCCCCAGAGGGAAAATTTGGGAAAAAGCACTGGTGGGATTCAAAGCCAGGATTTCCTGTTTACAGCACAGGCACCTTAACCAACTAAGCCACAGCATCTGCCAATACTAGACAACTGATTGACATTTTTTGAAATTCCCATTTTGTGTATAGGGTAGGTCACAATTTTGTATTGGCAGAGAGACATTTTCTTTGGGTCTATGTTCCTCACTATAGATGACATTCATTGTGCTTTAGTGGAAGAAGAGATAAAGTAGTGGTGCATGTCAACCAACGGAAATGTTGGTAACAATTTTAATTGTTAATTTACTATGCAAGGTGCAAGGTTTCTGCTATTGACCTTTCAATAGTTATGCACTGTCATGTCATACGTGTCTGTTTTACTTTGTGTAACAACAGACAAAAGACCCATAGAGTGGAAATACTACTTTTCTGTTATTATCGGTATGAAGGCCCTGCTTTTCATCTGACTGGCTCCCCACAATCGTCTGAAGAATGCAGCACTGTTAATCTGCAGTCTCTGATTTGAGGTAAATGCCACACATTAATTATTTGATACAGTTTTATCAAAAAGGGATAAATCTGCATTCACCCATCACCTGCGTTCAAATCCAATCACACTAGCAACCTCTACATTGATCAGGGTTCCCATGCAGAGGGGGTTGCTTGCCTACACTGACTGACATTAATATACTTTAAAATAGTTTTGTTGTTATTATTATTATTATTATTATTACTGTATGTTAAGTCCACCAACTGGTTTTAAGTAGTTTGCTGGAACTGGTGCCAGTCCACTGTGTTGCTGCACTGATTTTGTATTGTCTTATGACAAAGAACCTGTGCAACTTATTTATCCTCTGCTGGGACGAGGACTGGTTACATGCTAATGAAATTATTCAATTCCTGTTTAAGTCAAATTGTATGCATCCAGCGATCTGTTGGAGTCAAAGAAGTCTTTCATGAAGAATTTCAGACTGGGTGTTAAGGAATTGTGTAGTGAGTTACTTTTGATTATCGAATCCATTTCAAAATAGCCCTTCAAGCACATTTGGCACATTTCTCAAGTCGTTGGCAATTAGGGTGGTGTAACTACTTGCTTTGACCTCAACTTAGAGATTGAGTGATTTGTGTACCTTACGGTAAACCTGAGCTGCATATTTAAAAGAGCGGATCTGAGTGGTTCCTCAAACAGAATCCATTCCTCTTGCCTGAGAACATTTAGCTCTAACGCATCAGCACAATGCACTCAATCCTCCCACCCGTAAGGATGACAGGGACAGTGACAGAGAGGTTGCATAATTTGTCCCGGGAAGATGGCATACCAAAATGGGATCCTCCTACAGCTGTTTGTGCGCACTCCTCAAGAAGTGTTCAGGCATCAAGCCTTGTTCCGTGTGTGGAGGAGATTTGTGGTTCATCCCCCTGTCCATTCATCAGATGTAACTGCTGGATGTATCTGGGTATTTCTTCAGGGCTGTGCTTAGCATTAAAGGATGTAAGTGAGACACTTGTTGTGTGAGACTCTTACAGTACTAAAGCACTGTTCAGAGCAAAAAGTGTTGTTCAGTTTTTGTGCAGTGGAGCTTCTATGTTCAGAACAATTGCCACCCTGTTTTTGCCCATCTTCTGTCGAGGAATGGGTAGTTGTGGCAGATCATTACTGACCGACCTGTCGCACTGTGTCAATCAGGATTTGATGCAAGAATAGCAGGGTAGATAGCTTTGGTACCATTCGGCCTGGTCAAAACCAAAACTGTTACAAACTTTAGTTTTCAAGATAAAAGTGTTCAGACAGAATGCAAAGTGAGTTTTACAGCTCACTTTGATATAAGTTAATGTAAAGCCACAGGTGAATGCAGACAGACACATATTTTCTCTGGGTGCATTGGTGCAAAGACACATCCAGTGTGAGGATTTGCAACTTTGAAAACATTTTTTTTTAAGATTTAAAATGTGTCTTGGATGAAACGAGCACTGTGAAGGTGTCACTTTGGGCTATGAAGATTTACGAAGGCCATTTCTCCCCTTTTTTTTTTTTTACAAAGCCAACAATAGATTAGTCAAGAAAAATAATGAGCAGAATGTATTAATAATGAATAATCATTACTACTTACTGGCTAGTGTCGTTGAGCTGGGGAGGAGGAGCCACAATTGAAATGTTGTGTTTACGAACCCGCACTGACAAATCCTACTCATTGTGCCTTTAAGTAATGGATCTAAATGCTTCCTCCACCACTGCCTGCCGGTGATCATTGAACTACAAATGTGTTGTGCTTCTATTAATATATCAAATTGGGAAAGCTGACAAAGAGTATGTTATCTGTTGCATTTGGAGGGTTACTCTTTCGTACCACATACTGTAGTGCTGAATATCTTTGTCTATTACTGTGCAATATATTCAAACCCTGGTACATCAAAGCCTGTTGGAACCATAAAAAGGCTAGTCTTTGCCTTACAGCGCATGTCAGTGTGCTTTAATCCATTTGAAAGAATTGTACATCACAAGACAGTTTTTTAAAAAAGACACTAAGATCACTTTAGCTGCCAATACAAAGTCTACTCTATGATAATGAAGCTTTGTATTCTTAGAGTGTGTGGCACATCTTTCCCTCTCTTCTCTTTAGTTTTCTATCATTGTCCAGCAAAAACTCAGTTATCTTGATCATACTCTTTTTCTCAACTTCCCAGGAACAAAGCAGTTCTTTATTCTCTTAAGGGGATTGAAATGTGCTGTCAGAGACTCTGATGTTATAAACCTCCAATATAATGGTTACCTGATGCACAAACTCTGTTGTTATAAAACCATTCACACAAAGCGGCGGAAATGATACTCACTAAATGGAATGGCAATGTACGACTAACTCAAAGGAGACACATCAATTGAGTCGGAATGTGTTACTCTTTAGCAGCTGTACATACGACCAGAAGCACTCGTAGCTTGAAGTGTGCTTAGTGTCGCTGCCAATTTTGAAATGAATACCCTCTCTTAGCGTCCGATACCAACATTAGCAGGCAATTGGCTAGAGTAAATGTGAAAGTGGATAAACAATGTCTATCACTTTATGCAAACATAAACAGTCTGTACACATTACTGCTAAAATATTTAACAAGATTACATCTCATCTCAAGGTAATACTTTGAATATTCAAAAGAGGCACCACAAGACAGAATGACACTTAATAATTTAAATAAAAGTATTCGTTTTAGCTATTGCTGTGACTTTGAATGGCACTTGTTTCTGAGCGGTCAATGTCAGGTAAACAAAAGGAAATGAATGAGATGAATGGTCGGGTTGATTTTAGCAGCACATGATTTCCTCTAAAAATGAAACCTTTGGTTGCTCTCCAGGATTTGATTAAACTTGGCTGACCTGTATGCATACTAATGTGATGAAGTGCCCCAAAGTGTCCAGGCTTGATTGCAATATGTTTTTTGATTGCCATTACCTTCGACAGATAGTCCTTTACAATTGGAGGGTGAAGTTGCATTTGACACATATTTATGTGATGTTTGCTTGCTGTGTTGCACTTAAAATGGAATTGAGACCATTTTGGAAGCAAAGGATTTGAATCGGCACCGAGTGCCCAGGGAAACAAAACAAATGGTCCTAATTTTAACAAATTGTTGCGACGCCAGTGGGCTTCTTCCCAGCGGTTCTTTTATAAATTGGGACATAATGCGGCGGTAAGTCAGAGCACCCCTCATTCTTTATGGGACAAACTCAATGATCTGTGTGCTGAGCAGTGTGGGCTAGAAGACGCACACACAAGTCCACTCAGACTCTCTCAGACACATACAGACACTGCACCTGCAGAATTGTAGGCCGAGCTAGCTGGCGATAGTGGGAGGGGATATAAATGGCCCATAGCGGAACCATTCCCAGCGGGCAGATAGCAATAGTCAAGCAAGTTCAAGGTATAATCTCTGTTGGCCCATGAGGGGGACTAATGAGTGACTGGAAAAAGGGGGAGGAAGATGATTATACTTTACATACTAACCTTGGCAACTGGGCCTGTCCTTTAATGACGGCATAATTCAGCGTTCACCTTGGGAGACTGCCATGGGTTTTGGTTTATGAGGTCACCCAGGTAACCTCAATCATTCAAGTGCATGCTCTGTCTTTGCTTCAGTGACTACCCTCAACACACACACAGGCACAAAGGCACACACACAGTGCCCCTGTGTTAGAGATAGGCTGCCTGCCACCACCACCAGCGGCAGAACAGGTCAGATCACAATCTTCCTTTACTATCCCTCCCTGGTTGGGATCCTTGTGCTGGGCTGACTTGCAGTTACGAGTGGATTGATAGATGTGCATATAACTCAGGATTAATCTCTCGGTTTCAGTAACAAGGCAGAGTATTGACTTCAATAAATGGATTGTGTGCATAACCCATACAATAACACTGTTCTTTTAGTGTCGTTTCAATTCCACAGGACAAGTTGATCACTTTGTCATCCACTGACACTGTGTTGTTTTCCTTGAGAAAAAAGCTGTTTAATGGAATAAAGAATAACTATTGTGCGTGCAAAAGCCTTGGGATTGGGAATAAACTGAAATGAATGAATGGATTTAATGCTATGCTAGCAATAATTTAGTCACAAATAACGTCACAGAAGGTGTCTTCTTGCAGATGGAAAAGTCTTCATTCACTGTCGAAAACCAGGCTGACATAATTTCTTTGATCAATAGAGTGGTTATAGCTGTGCCACTGCATAATGATGCTGTAAATCTAAAGATTTCAATATTCTGCTTTCAAAATTGAACTTTTAATTCTTTATTGTGCAATTTGTTTATTCCTGCTGCTGCAGCGATTTTACTGTTATTTTACTTACTTTTAGAGTTGCCATTTGTGTGCTGCTAAATCTCTACCTTCAACCATCACTAATTGATACTAGATCTTATTACATATTGATCAAAAACAGGCTGCGCCACGTCCGAGAACATCGTCTAATTAGATGATGTATATTTCATATGGCTCTTTTGCAATACAATACAACGTGCTGATGTATTAGAATATCCATTATTCATGCAGAACGCCAATACATTTGACATATTTATTTTTCAGTCTGCTTTGGCTGCCAAGCTATTTCAGAAGATGCATGCATTTGACACTAATTTTTGGATGCATTGTGAGGGTGGGGCAAAGTGGCTCTCTTGTCTACATTATTAAAGGCCTTAGATGTGTTTTTCTTGTTTTCAGCTGATGGAAATATATTATCATGAAGCTGTGGAGAGCTGCAGCAGCACAGAAATGTATTAACATCCCCTGACTTGCTCTGGTGCAAAGTACAGGATGAGTATGCTTGACTCTACAAATAATGCCTGTGTTCCCCGTGTATTCAGTACAAGAGGCGAAGCTTGTGTGTCTGTGTGGTGATCAGAGCAGGGGTTATATTTTAAGTGTGTGAAACCATCAATCGCACTTGTTATGTTAATTCTGTTAATAGTGCTGAGATTCACATGCCCAGAGGTTTCAAATATAAGGGAAGTGAGAAAAAAAAACATACATCTAACGGGAGGAGTAAAGTGAGTATTCAAAAAATACATTTTGTCAGCTAACAAAGCAGTTTTCAGATGGCAAAAAATGTTCTGCTTTAGTTGTCGATATTTTCTTTGCTGCATACAGCATTTTTTAATGTAAAAAGACACCCATTTTATCAGGCTCATCACAAAGTGAGGCTGCATTAGAGAAGACAGTTCCATCCCTCACTAATTGAACCTGCATCGATTCGGCCTACATTTGCCCAGATAAAATTCTGATGCTGTTATAAATATTTCCTAGCAATCACACATCTTTGAAGAGAAAGATAGAATAACCAGCAGTAGAAGTAAAGCTGGTGAAATGAAAAAACATTTGACTGATGTCATTTTGCAGATTTTGAAAATGAACTTCTAATTTTCAAACAGCTGCGACAAGGAGAAACACAGCTACAGAATGCAGCTTTTACTCTTACAATGGAAATGTGGGACCATAAATCAAGACCAATGGGATGCATCATGACAACCCATTAAAATTATACCAACGGTATATTTTTGACAATGAACATACTGTACAATGACAGTGAATTTCAGAAGAATTTACAACTATTCTATCACTCAATCTCTTGCCATCTCAATTACACTCAGTACTTAGTCTTGTCAGATTTAGCCATGCAGAGTCTCTTTAATGACGACTTTCAGTTCCTCTTTAGAATTTACGGAGAGCTTTGATGTGAGTTGCCAACTAAGATTGCATTCAAGCACCTGTCACTTTTCCACATTCGAGTGAGGGGAGATGGAGAGACATACAGAGGGAGAGATCAGCAGGTGTGTGCTAAGCCTAGGAGTGTAGACAATATACTGTAGCCAGACTCAAGCCAGAAAAACAGATACAGGCAGCCATTGACAGAGAAGTTGTTATCATTATCAGCAAGTGCTACTCCTCAGCCAAAAGTCAGACTTGTATTTGGCCATGGTTTGGGCAAAACAGTGGAATTGATCTGGAATTGATCAAAACGCTCGTACGGCTCTCTCATCTAAAGGGGATTTCATTGATCAGCCAAAGTCCTTCTCTATAATTGCTTCAGTGAAGTGTAGGAACAGCAGTTTCAGGTGGGTAGGTATCACAGGAAAGAACACAGCTTGGACAATTTACAGATCCTTAAAGTAAAAAGACCACCTCATCCCCACCACCGCAGCCCAGACTCCATTCCTCACAGCTGCATCGACAAACCCAGTGAACTACGGTGAAGAGAAAAACACTGATTACCATAGCCATGATGTACAAAACTTTTTTTCTTTTCTTTTTTTTTTTTCTAGCCAAACATCAAATTTTATATTCTGATAAAGCTTTAAAACAGCCAAATCTTGTTAATCCATATTATCGGTTCATCTCTCTGTATCTTGACGTGTGTGTGCAGGTTTATGTCAGCCAGTAGGTTTATGTTACTAGACTGCCACCTAGTGAATGCACTTAAAAGGTCCCTCTCTGGTTTCCACATGACAAGCGACTGATAGATAGATAGTGCTGCTTTGAGCAAGGTGTCTAAGCTTGTCTTCCGCAGACCCTTTTGATGGCAACACATTTAGGCTGTTGCCAGCGGTAACACAGAAAAATGAATTGTGGGTTTGTAAACATCACAAAAGAATCCAATCAGTTTTTACTTCTCTGCTTTGTTAGACATTTTAGATGTTTTCTTTTAAAACCGGAAACCGTTCTTGTATAAAGTGAAATGTGTGTCCGTCATTTGAGACAACTAATTAAGACACAGATGCAGAAATGTGTGTTTAATAAGAAAAAAAAGATGCTATGTCATTACCAATTAGAACTGCAGTCTATCCATCTGGCATCCTCAACATCTAATTCTTTTCCTCCGTTTTCACTCTTTCTTCCTCACCCCATCCTTCCAAGGAAAATTGCAAAAAGTACACTTTCCATTAGTCCAATTCACAGCCAGTGGAAGAGTTGTCTAACGTAAAAAGCAGAGGCAGTGGATTCAGAGAAATTGAAATTACTCAGCACAGCTCTTATTAGGTACACAAACCGCAGTGAGTTGGCTTCCTGGTGCGCCTGACAGAGTCTCAAAATAATAGTCAAGACACAAAAAGGAGGTATTCACTGGGTATATGAAAGGAGGAAATGTACATGAGCGTGATAAAGGAATAAAATCAGAAAGGTCAGAGAGCTTTTGTCTCCCAGTAAAACAACTGTAACCCCTCCACTGAAGCAGAGCATTTTGATCTTGCCTCAGAACAAAAAATACATACAGTTTGGTTTGTACAAACTAAGTTGTACCAACTTTTTTTTATATCCAAAAAAGCCAGAAAATCAAAAGCAAAAGCAATACGAGAGAGACATTGTGAGGAATTTTGTTTCCAGCCTGTCACTGCCACTTGGCAGTCCAAACAGAGATTTGTTTTTTTGTGGCCAACATTTGAGCTTAACTTGACAAGAACTAAAAGAAATAAATAGTATGTAGGTGGCTTTAACAAGAAATTAAACAGTTTTCAGTTAGTTTTGATAAATTTGGATAATTTCCTCTCTTATCCATCATTTAGGAGCCATCAGATTTGGATCACTTTTATCAGACTGCACGTTAAGTCTCCCAAATATGCAGAAAGCAGTCCCCATCTCGTACAACTGAGAAATGACGAGCCTGGGTAAGTATTGTCAGGGGACTTTTACAACAAACCCAATGAATTGCACAGCAGGGGCTAATTGAGAGAGAGAGACTGAGGCATGATTGTTACATTCTCCAGAGATAGTTTTGTCTGAGGCCAGGCGAAGGGGAATGTCGCCTTATCTCTGCTCTGATTACTATGCATCATAAGCATATTACACTCATAAGTATTACTAGGTTACAGACAATATTTATTAAAAAGCAACATTGCTTGGCAACTGGATTACTCTTTTAATATTAATCAGACTTCCTTTTCATTCACAATTCATTTCAGATTCTAAAATGGATCTTAATAATAGATGAGCTATAAAGAACAGAAAGAAAGGGAGAAAATAATGACATGTAACTGTCATGCTGGTTCTGGTTTTTAAAGCAGTGCTGGGGTATTTTTTGCATGCTTTAATCAATTAAAGCGTTTTAAGGGATAAATTACCCAGCATTTTACTGAAAGCATATATTCTGGCAATCTATTGAACAATGGCATTTGTATAGACATAATTTAATGAACATCTGGTTTTCTGAGGATGCCTAATGATTTAACATTCATCTTCCTCTAAATGGCTAAAGTGCACGCAATTACGTTTTTAATTAGCTGTGAATATATTTCTGTCAATTGGAGTGATTAATCTCTTAAACATGAAATGTATCCCATGATTTCCGAAAGGGTGCACTGGTTCTGGTTTTAGAAGTGTGCGTCTTCTGGGTTAAAAGTTTTGATATTAGAATATAGGTCTCTCTGAAAAAAAACAAACATCTTTTATAATTCGTGATATTGCTTTTTTTTCTCCCCTCTGCATGAGGAGACAGCTGTATTATATAAAAGCACTATTCATTCTTCCCCAATTCACAACATAAAAAATGTAATGACAAAAACACAGATATATTTAATCATTGCCGGCCCGCCCGTTAAACTCTGCTGTCTGCCGCTCAAAACAAAACAAAAAATAAATAAATCTCCAGGTCTCTAATGAATACTGTTCGGCACATCCCGGTCTTCGAGACCTTTCTGACTCCTCAATGCGGTGCTGACAGTCATTTCTTCTGGACCGATCACTAATTCCTCATTAGAAATGATGAGCTTCTTCATCACCTCTCTTAAGAAAAGGTTAGGCCTGGGCCCAGAGGAGAGGTAGGGAGTCCTTCTCTCTGGACCTGAAGGAAGCTTCACAGGCCTGCAGCTATTGATTGGGGGCTTCAGGTTGCCTCTCCACCAATGTAGGGGTCTGCACTGCAGCATACTAAGCTGATGTGTAATCAATGACTCATACCACAGCCGGCCTCTGTGCACAGACCCGTCAAATTATACAGTAGCCATCCAATATCTGACATAGTGTGTTTTTAAAACTACCTTCCGGAAGAATGATGCACACAGTGCACACACACCGACGCACACAGGTAAATACACTTTGGAGCGCACACAAGCTGAACGGTATACAAGGATGTGCATACATGTGCAAAACCTCGCAGACACTCACAAACAACCCACACACACACATACACACGCACACACACACACACACACACACACACACACATGCACGCATACACGCTAAGCCACTCACAAACTACCACTGGGTCCTGCAGGGCTACTTTGATTTTTCTGCCTCTGTCCAGATGAAATGTTTATCATCTCAAATACTGTGTGAAAAAAAAATATACAAGTTATAAAACCCAATCCTTCTTAGAAACGGTTGCCTTTGGAGTCTAGCAAGCACCAGCTGTGAGACGTGGCCTATCCCTGCACTCGGTCTGGCAGCAGCTCCAACGTGCCCTCCTCTTCTTCATGGAGCTTAATGATATGCACAAGCACACTCCGGGGCCAGCTTCCCAGAGCATTTAATCCACAGAGATATGATACTATGCTGGATGTTGTGTCATCCATCACAATCTCTCACCTCGTTTTCTTTTCTTCCTACATCTCTCTCTCCCCCTATCACACCGTGCTCACATTGTTTGATTAGGTGCTCTGTTATCTATCTGTATCTGTCCAACTGACCGTCCTATCCGTCTACTTTTAATTGATGAGTCAAGTTTAAATTAAAGACTTTGCCAAAAAGTGTTCTTGTTGTTTTTACTTTGCTGCTGTCTTTGGTGCCAAGTGCTAATTTCTGTGGTGTTGATGAACTAAGCTCCCTGGAGATATCCTGTCAATTCAATAGTATGTTAAGCGCTGTTGCATCTTTTTTTTTTTACTTTGATTTCCCATTTGTAAAGTTTGAGTGTCTATATGTGGTTGTCTGTTTAACCTTAAGTGGGCATCTATGTATGCTCATTATAGCAACTTTGTTCTTTTTGTGTTCAGTTTTCTTGTTGTCTCTTCCAAACATTTTTTTCTTCTAAACACCGCTTTCTATATGCACCAGAGGGGTTTTTTTCTTGGCGAAGACCTTTGTGTTTGGAGCAGAACAGGTAAAAGCTTCCACGTTATCTAATATTATGTTCCGATAACGGGTATCAAAAGACACATTTGTTTTTATAAAAATGTCAAACATTATTATTATTGTTTTTTACGTTGTTGCAAGAGCTTTGAGCTTATTCCTTGTATGCATCACAAAAACTGCATTACAGTTTCACTGGAAAATGTTTTTGCATTTATCAATATAAATTCTCCAGATCAATATTGTTAAGTCAACACATGACCATCAACACGATCCCTTATCCATTACATGCTCCATTACGTTGTCCCTACGGTTTCCCGACAAGCCATTAGGTAACAAAATCTCACAAAGGAAACCCAGTCTTTTACATCACGGGGCGGTCAGTTTGGAGCCTTCACCACACTATGGTTCCTCGCCTTCGTCTGGGTTTTACTACGTAGTATGGAAGACAAATTGATAGCCATTACTAGTGTATTAATTACATGTACAGAATGACTTTGTTCATCAATCAAGCAATTCTTCCCTCCCCTTGTCAAGTGTAATTTGGTGACACAATGAACAAAACCTGTTAGGCCTTTTCTGTTCTGATCTCTGCTGTTAGCAGCCTGTGCACTGTTGACAGACTGGAACACTGAATGCAATTGCCTCTTGTTTCTTCTACAGAAGCACACCGCCATGCCACCCTGCTGAGCCAAGGTTCACAAAAACACCTCAAATAGAACTGACGCAAATTATCATGTCAAGATAGATTAATTGCAAAGATCGCGGAAAGACTAATGATTACCACTGTCAGAATGCATAGATGCACAGACACAGCAGTGTAACCGCTTCTTAGTGGGCAGGCATCATATAAAATTATCTGTTCTTCTCTGCAAGAATGAATGTCAAAGTAGCAACGCATATGCGTCCAAATACCACAAATGATTAGAATGTTTAGACTTTGAGCCGTCATTACAGAATAATGGCACACTTGTGGGGAAGCATTTCTGAGCTCTTATATTTAACTGAATCAGTCATAAAATGATTTAGACTACTATACCTTCCCTTCGGCATACAGTACATGTGTAGTACGTGATGTAATGCGTCATCATTTTGTACATACACTATACAGTTTGAGCAAAGATACTGGTAACACACATACTGTATATACAGTATATATATATATATATATATATATATATATATATATGAGTGTGATATAAGTAGGTGATAATCATATAATAATGTGCTAAATTGTTTTAAATTGCATAGGGGCATGTTATACAGATATATCTGTGCACTGATGTTCATCATGATTAAAGCAATTATCCCTCAGTGATGTGATATTCTTTAAAAAGGAAGAGATAAAGAAATGTAATATAGTGATTTTGAAACCAGGATGTGGATTGGGAAAAAATGCCTTTCAACTCAACACATAAGGGATGCACCTCACATTTTAAACAGTACATCTCCATGTACAAAATATTCACGTATAATTGCGTCATTTCTATAAATACGTTTGCATTTAGTCTTTGCAGAATCATAAGCAAAATATTGGATTGTCTCTGCAGAGGTATGAGTAACTCTGGTGTAGGCCCTGAGGCATGAGTATGACAACAGAGGTAAGAACAAACATTTTTACCTCCTCTGAGCCTCTGCACTGCATCCTTGGCCAGTTTAGTGCGTACAGGGCCCCCTGCAAATACACCGTGTGATACCATTGACACAGATTATGGATTTTACCTTCTTAAAAATATGCTATGTGGGAGCGTGGAAATGTCACGGAAGGCACCCAGGCTCTGAGATTTACTGGGAATTTATAGATCGCCAAATGCTGCTCTCTAAGGAGGAAGAGGGAAAGTCCATGCAGGAGGCTCGTCAGAATGCAACCACTGTTTCCCATTTCACCCCGAGCAAGAACCGATATCTGGCACATTTGCATATACATGCATTTGCACAGATCCAATCAAACGTCAAGGTGCTGACACAATTCCAGGATTCAACGCGGAATACAAACCAGTGTTTCAGCTGTAACTAATACCCACAGGCCTAGGAGGTGGAGAGGAGGGTGCTTTATCTTTGGAACAGATAGCATTTAAACCACAGAGGAGTTTTAAGCACACGGCCTATAGCTGCCCAGGTCAGGTCACTTGTTCTTGTTACAGCTGGTGTGTGTCAAGCAAGTACAATGAATTAACAGTGGACAAGTAATGCTGTCGTGTACCATGCAGGTCATCTGTTTATGTATATTGTTCAATTATTCATTATTTGTAAAAGAGCATCAAATGCAAACAGGATCTTAACCCATTTTCATGGTAGTATGACCAATTTTGGATCAAATCAAGGTTACCTGGTGAAGCTTATGGCTGCATTGAGATAAGAAGTTCTGCTTACATCAACAGCTGTATCTGTGAATCTCTGCATAGAAAATATAAATCCCTGTGCTGCTTATATTGTGGTCATGTGCTGTTTCAAAGACGTCTTTCCAGGTTTTATTGGAGTATATCAGCAGCCAGTGACCGCATACTGTTAAACCAAAATGCAGCGCTTGTTAAAATCATATCAAATCAAAGTGTAATGATTGTTCAAACCCCCCCCCCCCCCCCCCCCCTTACAAAATACAGTTAATGAAAGTGGAGAAACAAAGTGGAGGAAGGGAAATGGAACCGAGGTGAGGAAGAGAATATATTAAGCCCTGAATGGAGAGATGGAGGAAAAATATTCCTCATTCGGAGCCTTCAGAATGTGTTATTAAGGAATGATTTCAACAGGCTCTTAGTAGCTCTCATTAGATGGTGTATCAAACCAGAACAAAACTCACTTCTCCTAACTATGTGGAGGAAGTGGATTGGAAAATTAAATGGGGAGAGGAGAGTGAGGGAGCAGACTCTGCCATGCTCTTGTCACCATGCCCCTGCTCCCACTAACAAGTCCGCTCAGTCGACTCACGCTGAAAGTCATTCACATGGTCTTTAATTTCACTTCATTGATTGGAATTTAAAGCCCCGGAATATAGCAAGGAAGACATTAAGATTATCTATATTCCCTAAACCACGCACCGAACATTTGTTTTTAAATTGCTGTACAGTATGGCTGAAACCTTGTCTTTTGAGTTTGCAGACCTAAAACTTCAGAAACTTGCAAACTAAACTTGTACTCACTGCTGGGTACTACATGAGTGCCTGTAGGTTCTAAAGAAGTATATATTTATATGCTGCATGCTGTAGATCAATAAAAGTAACATTTCATTAATCTTGACATGCTGTTCCTGCTTGATGCCTGATGCTGGGGACACAAGCTGTCGAAACAATAGACATGCTCTTCAGTGCTTACTTTCCCCTTCCCCGTTTTTCTTTGTTTGCACTTCCAAAGACGGCATTACATCTGTCAGCAAGATATGATTAACATAAACATCAAACTGTTCTTCTGAGTATCTGTCAGGGAAACTCTTGAGACTTGCAAAATATTAGCATTTCAAGGTTGCATTTACACTATGTTCACGTCTATTTTGCATATACTGTTTTTAATTTACTGTTATATGGTTGCTTATGTCTCTGACCAAAGCCGCCGTTGAGATTTTAGGCGTGTAATTCCTCGGTCATTAAATAGCGATAACGTCAGTTTTGAGTCTGAGAAACAAACAAACGGCGCCCTAAATACTAGATAGAAACAGTCCACCGCTCGTCATCTTGTGTGGTAAGATGCAAGAACAAAAAAATCAATCGAGAAAAGAAATATAAACAGTATTCCACTTCACTTCACCGAGCAACTGCATGCAATCACATCTTGAAATGGAAATTACACCTTGGACAAGTGCATGGCTATTTTATGGATTACTTTTGCCCCTGATTGTATACCACTCATGTAGTACGACAGCTCCTGCATGATGGAACTGCTTTTAACAACAACTGTATGGAAATGTTATAATGTTTGTCTGCAGTATGTATTTTGAGTGCAAGCTTGTGTTGGTTGTGTGTAGACGTGTGTGTGTGTGTGCTCGTGTAAAGGCATGTGGTGTAGACACAGTGTCACCTGTGAAAGTGACAAAAGTGGCACTCTTGATGCTATTTGCATGATTAGTTGTTATTGCTAAACAGGGCTGAGCACTGGCCTGGAATTACAGTTGTATAGAGAATTACAATTACAGAGAAAAAAAAAACCTCAACACTTGTATTTTTGTAAACAGCTAATCTCCGCCTGTTTAGAAAAAGCTTAGTTGTTGTTGTTGTTCTTTTTTTTGTTAACTAGAGCCACTTCAGTATTCCTCAATTTGTGTTTGATTTGCCCTTATACCTCAACTTTCCTCTTTTTTTCCTGTGTTAACCAAAAAAGGTTAGGGGGCTTGCGCACCACACAGGTAATAGCTAAGACCTGAGCAGACCTTCTCTTGGACTCACAATATGTGGTCTACTGAACTTATATCTTGTACATTATACTTCAAGTACTGTATACATCAATATTGCCTTTATATGTGGCGTTTTACTTTGCTCCAGTGTAAGGATCGATACTCTATGAATTTTTAAGCGCATCTCAGCTTCGCGGATAGCCTGTAACCTGTGGAACTGACAATCTCATTTGTGCCTTCAGTCCTCCTCAAAGCTCTGAGCTAAGTTTGAAGAACTAAACTTATCTTGACGAGACACATGCAGGGGACTCGTGGTGTACTCAGTAGTATCAGAATGATAATGGGAAAAAAACATTCAAATTCTTAGTCACTTGAGACATATTATTTTATTTTAAATGGACTATTGTTCCTCCTGACTTCATTGCTGCTTTAAAACAAATTGCCGTCTGTAGAAGGGAACATCTACACATTTAATTTCCCTGAGCTCTGTGCTGTGTTTAGACTAACACTTCAGTGCCGGTGATGGATCTGTAAAGAAGGCCTAGCTCCTCTATCAGTAATAGAGGGGCGTGATTCAGTTTTACATTAGTCCATTTTAGATACATGAGAAGTGTACAGTGCAAACTATCAATTTCCGGTTTAATCTTTTGCAGAATGTGCAGAAAGTAGCGGCTTTAAGGTTAACTCTTCTGTTGAATCCCTTCCATTGATGACCACTGCACGTGTGCCTTAAAACAAAGTTTATGTAGTTCAGTTCACAGACAGCTGCTGGCATGCCTGTGATGTATTTGCGACTAACACCAACTTATACAGACTACATAATTGGCTGCTTTGCATTTTCTGGATGAGTTCGACTTTTTTCTATTTTGAGCTGACATCCTCAGCTGGCTTTTTGTGTTTGGTTTTTTAAAATGCTGCACATGTGCGGAGAACATTGCTCTCAGGTCTAAACATTGCACTGGCTGCAGTGGAAGTGTTTAACTAAGCAGTATGACCTTTGATAACTGGTATTCACTTCTCAGAACTGAGATGTGCCAAAACATACTGCTGCTGTAAATTATGTTCAGTTCAATTCAGACAGATTTTAGATATAGCGTTTGTAAATATTTCCGTGTGGGTATAATCAGAATTCTTACGATTAGCAAAACATATGAAATTGTTGCAGCATTTGTCATCAGTGAACATTGTCAAAAACATCAAACTATTAAACTACAAATGTACCGAATGTGTAGTCAAGATATGGCTTGTTCTGTGCAAATGTAAAATATGAAGATATAGTTAATTTAATTAGTTAATTAAAAAAATATTATTCAGTTGCTGCAATTTTTTCATGGACAAGCCCTCAAGCTTTCTCCAGGCATTGGCAGGTGAACCTGTCCATTTTCTTGGAATTAAGGCCAAGAACTGTTTGCCCCTGATTTCAAACGCTATGGGGCAGGACTCAGAGTTAAGTGATTTAAATATTTCTGATGTTGCGCCCAACTTGAGAGCTCCATCACAGCTCGGTTCTGAATATGAATTTGCCTTGAAATGTATTTTGGTGGCATCTAAAGGAAACATCAAAACAGCAAGTCTGTTTTGTGGTGTTGGGCCACTGAGAGCTGGAGGAGAACTTCCTGAGCAGCTGAAAGACTGAATTTGGAAAAGCTTTATTTTTGAGAGCTGCCATTGAAAACTTTTTTACACTGAAGACTAACAAAAGCCAGTTCAGCACACACTGAGTATTGTAGGACTAAAGTCTGACGCCAGGATGGGAAATCAATCTGGAAAGTGGATTGTATTCTTTATAAAATAAAATCAACTTCTGCTCATTTTTGCTTAGAGGAAACAATATACATAAACTGTCATTTATGGACTAAAGCATGAAAAAACAAAAGTGTTGTTGTCCATTTATGAAGATTGGAATATAAGACATTTCTTTGAGAAACTGTCTGTTGATAACAGACATAATTGGATTAGCCTTTCAAGACAATGGGCATTGATTTCTCCCCTATTAAGAATTTAGATTAGATTATGTACATGCTGTTATGGGTATATCTATTTAATGTCTTACACACTTAATATATGTCTGTACGTCTATATTCTTTGAATCACTGATCTATAATTTTCAATTCATGATACATTTGTGTGTTGCTTTTTCAGTGGCGTAATGTGTTCATGTGAAGTCATTTAAAGACATTGGGCCCTGTGAAAAAGTCAAAATTCAATTAGAATCTGACTTTAACTACACACAAATCATTATAGGAGGTGCCTGTGTTTAAAACCTGCACAGACATCATGTCCAAGAAGTCCTGTCTTCCAATTGAAGTTCATTACTTTATATGGGGACCGTGGATGGCATTGGTGTAGTCAGAAATAGGATCCACCTCTCAGAATTCGAAGCAGTCTGAATTTCCTGTGACACATGATTTGTAGTCCTTATCACCAGCTCAACCTTTCTTAAGTTTCCTTGGCAGAGAGAGTTAATACTCGTTGGGATGGGTTGGACTATAATCTCTGTGGATACAGTGAATCTACATTGGCAAAAGGACAATACTAATGATATTCACCTAATCTCCCTTGACAGATTCAGGACATGCTTTTCATTAACACAAAAGTGGATAAGAGAGCAGTAAGCACTGTTTCAGAGTTTACCTAAATCCTTTAAAGCTAACCGAGATTCACATTCTGGTGTCGCTTGTCTCTGTCTGTTTGGGCTTAAGCCAATGCAGGTAGCGTATTTACAGAGCTCTTTGACATACTTTTTCAGCTGCATTTTTTAAGGTGTGACTACAAACAATTCTATGTTAGCTCATGTAAATAAGGAAGATGCATGTAAGAAGATGCTGTGCCTCGATTTTGTACTTTAAGTGTGAATGAAAAAAAGAGTTATTACCAAATCTGTACTGTTAAGAGTTAGCAGAAAGCGTCACTATTTCAAATGAATTTCATGTTTTCTAATGTGCGTAATATCTTCATAAAAGCGTCTCTATATAATCTGACTGCTCATGCAACTGAATAATATTAAATCCCAAAGCGTTATAAACATATTGGGATTAAAACAATCATGAGCTGATGATCTCATCAGATTATTCGGTTTAATTAAAATACACAGGTTCCAGTCTGTAAAGCGTGTCTACTTTCAACAGCATCCTTTATTGTCTGCAAAAGAAGCATCAGATTGTGCTGTCAATTATTTTTGTTAAGAACAGGTGTTTTTTTTTTTTTTTTTCTAAATGCTGGCAATCTGATTAGATAAAGAAACTTTGCATTTCTTGATGTTTGGAGGAAAGAATCGGAGGGAGTCTTAAAAAAAAAAGCCTATTTCTCTCTTTTTTACATGAAGCGAAAGAGTGTCAGTGAAGTTTCCGTTCAGATTGCAAAGGAGGGAAGAAGAGGGAGGATAGCACTTATTTTTCTTTTTAATTAGCTTCATCTGAGGAATTATCCAGCACTAATATAATGGCTCGATTCATCTCCCACACCATCTGGTGTGAGAGCGGTGTACCTCTGGAGCTGATTGCTTTCCCCCGGTGCTGTGTCGGGGTAATAGGCTGTTCAAAGGCTGCTCTGGGCTCGGACAGCTGAGCAGAGGTGGGGCAGGAGCAGCTGGCCTTGGCGCCATCACCTGCTGCCTGTCAGAAGCCTTTCAAATATGGTCCATCCATGCCGTAAGTGTATGTATCTATGTCTGCGTATGTGTGTGTTTGTGTGCATGTGCAACATACTTGAGACTCAACTTCAAGCTGAGCACAAATCTCATCCGCGTCCTGAAGAAGACTGAAGAGAGAGAGAGAGCACGTCATTAAGACTCTTGTGAACATCTGGGAGAGGTGAGACAGGTGACAATAAGCAGTAGTCTCTGGAAATGATACCAACACTTCACTTACGTTGCACTTCTGCACCTCATGTTGACTGACACAGCCCAAAAGACATACCATTTGCTGTAGATAAATTGCTTTTTGGTGAACTGTTCACAAGGCTGGCTCACTTTAGTATTTCAAAAAACTTGAGCTGTATCTCAGCATCCGCATCTTTTTTCCGAATCATGTCATTGTTACTGAAGTTTCGGTTCACTTATCATTGTCGCAGTGGCGGGGTTCATTTTGACAGTTTGACGACATCTGGTTTGCCCTGAGTCCACCAAGCATGTCCCACAGTGCAGTGAGTTCATAGCGTCTCCGCATCGCTGACACCAGTTGACCTGCTTTCGGTCAACAAACTTGTAGCGTAAATCTAATTTACTACAGCCTAGAGGAGAATGAAGTCCTGCAATTTAAAGGTTCAATGCGTAATTCTGAGCCACCTGCTTCTAATAAATAGTGGGGCAGTATTTCACCTCTACTTCTGGGTCAATACAATCTAAATTCATCAATCATCAAAACCTTCAGTTATTAAAAAACACCTAGAGTATGTTTGTATTTTAGTTGTAGTAGTTTGTCATATTTATTGTATTCTAAGTTTTAGAGTATTATAGTGTATACTTTACGTTGTGTATTGTCTTCTACAGCTATTAATCTCTTCTAGTGTTGATATATTTACTGTGTGTTTCTTCACTCCTGTGTAAGTCTGTCAGTCAGTTCATTAGACCAGACTGCTGAAACTCTGAGTCGCTCTAAATAAACCTGATATCTAATAATCTTCACGTGGGGTTTAGATATCTGTGTTTGGCACTGGGCGCTGTCCGGTCCGTGTAACCTTACGTTTTGATAGTTTGTATGTTGGCTTGGGTCCGAGCGGCAGAGACGAGCGAACAAATTGTGATTTTGTTTTTGATTTTGCCTCCCTGGAGGGGAGCATGTAGCCGCTGTAACCTGTGTAACGGCAGCAACAGAAAGTTTGACGACCCGGCGGAGAGTCGGCTGAATCAGTGCTTTCTGCTCACTGCTAACAGAAGATCTGTCCGTCTCCCGTCTCTCTCACACACTCTCCTCCCGGTGGAGCAGCCTCCTGGCAGCGGTGGGAACGAGGCGATGCTGCGAGTCCCTTTCTCGTTTCTGCCACTTTGGATTTAATCAAAACAAACGTGCAGAAATCATGGATGTAGTGTTGACAAGCCCTGAGTCTGCCCCAGTCAGGCAGCTGTACTTCTTCTCCCTCTGGTCTGAGGACAGACTACCGTTACAATGTCTCACTATCGCCTCCTAGACATGACGGGCTGCAGATAGATGCTGATTTCAATAGATATCTCTGCAACACAACACATAGACAATCACTGTTACCTCTTCACACTGTTGATAATGTTAGTTAATTGTTTTAATGATGTAAGTTTAAATTCTGGCATATCTTACACATTGAACCTTTAACCATTTTAGTTCAGTTTTATCATTCCTAGCACCCGTGTTTCCAGCAGCATGTTTCAGGGAAACACTTCTGATAAACCCACAGTACACTTTACATCCCTAGCAGAAAACAGAAGACAGACAAAGTTTGCGATTAGCTGATGAACATATTGAAGCATTTATATCACAATTAGATACAATATGTCCCTCAGGAGACAAAAGGAGAGAGACTTATATTTGTCTGGTAATCTGAAACAAATGAATGCTAATGTTGCTACGTGTCTGCTGGATGTGTAATTAGGCAACTGTTTGCTAACGCGTTTGCCATATTAACGTAATAAATAATATTTCAGTGTTGAGTTTACAAAGGCCCAATGTGGCCAAACATTTTTTAATGCAGGTTTCAAAGGGATATTTTGTCGGTTTTCAACCAGCTCTGTGTCATCGCAGTGTGTGCAAATGAAAGGCGGCATGTATTGAATGTTGTCACGGAGGTTTTTTCTCTAAGTTTCCTATTCCCGTTATACTATTATGCAAGATTTCTAATTCAAACTCAGTGAAAACTGCAGAGTATAGTTTCAGGAGAGAAAAAAAAACAAAATGCGGACGGTTTCACTGGCTTTCTGACCGTGCTGAAAACAGTAGCTGCTGTTAGCTTGCTACAATGAATCTCACACGGTCACTTTTGGAGAAGCTGCGATGCAGACACTCACTCAAGCCTTCCTCTTTCTTAAACTGTCAGCTGTCTGGCTTGCTGTGTACTGTGACCCTGTTGAAACAAGAACAGGTGTTTACATATAAGGTCACTGCTCTGTGCACGTACAACAGATACCTGCAACTAACATAGAGAAAACATGTAATGTAACAAAGACACATTGACTGAACAGTGTTAAGTGTAGGAATTAAGTGTGTGTGTGTCTGTGTAGAGGGGGAGGGGTGAGGAGGGGGTGGGTGTTATTGAGGATATCTTATCTAACAGTTGAGCAGCTTTATGGCTTCTAATAGGCACCCTGTCGGATTGAATTGTAAATATGGAGCACCATTGTGCATTCAGAGGTGTGTACATCCTCTGCTTCATTTACCAGATGCTAAGTCATGACCAACCCGTTTATTACACCGTGCAATCCACAATTAAAATGGAGAGAGGCTCACAAGGAAAAAGCCATTCACCTTAGGCCAGGATGCACTTACACACCAGATACAAATTTCACTGTTACTTGAAAACTTTCCATGCATGGAGCACATTATCGTTTGATATCCATCCAGAGTTCTCAATTAAAATTATACAGAGGTTGCATTTCATTACCTGGGCTCGGGGCAATTTGCAGGCCATTAAGCTTCTACCTGTATCAGTGGAGATGTTTTTGAGGTGAACATCTGGGGTTGAGGAGGCAGAGCATGAAATGAAATGCCCCTGGCTCTCTGCTCTGCCTTTTGTCCAAAAAGGGCTAAAAGTATTAGAAACACTATGCATAGTAAAGAGCGTGTTTCTACGGGCTGCAACAAATTGGTCTGGGATATGAATTGAAATAGAAAATTGACCATGAATGTGAGGATACCAAGTTTGTCATACAGTCACCAAAAAGCCACAAAAAGTATTTTAAAAATGTACTATTGTATGGAGTTTTAGTGATTGGAAGCAGGGATTATACCGGAGTTGGTTTTCATTATTATAATTTTTTTATAATAATAAGTATTGTTCTTATTATTATTGTGTATTATTATTAGTATTATAAGTATGGTTATTATTATTATTATTATTATTATTATTATATTATTATTATTATTATTATATTATGCATTTGGCTTCAAAACACCTTGAACATTCACTAGAAACTAGTGAATGTTTCTTTGCTGTCTAAATCCTGAAGACCTTTAACAATGCAAAGTGTTCCTTACTGAATTCCCCGTAAAGGGATCAAGATTCTCTATAAAACTGTAATTGATTTCTGTACCATGCAATAATAAAGACTTACCATGAGGAAACTACTCTTACGAGACATTTTAAGAATCAGACCTCATTACACCACGGATCTAGTGTTTTCCTCTAAATCATGATTTAAAATACAAACTGCAATTATGTTGCCTAATGATATAATGTAATTTGGTTGGTAATGTAATAAAAAAAACTGTGGCTTGCGACGATTAATCTCTGGAATTCTCGGATCAAGATCTGATATGTATTCCTTGTGCATATTTTGCTCAGTGGGAAATGAGACTAAAATATGCCCACAGACTGCAGGGGTAGATATAATTAATCATATCAGATTTTCATTTCAAGTGATTTAAATGTCACAGTGATGTGAGTTGCAGAACTTCTTGGAACAAAACATTATTCTTGTAATACCTCACCATTGTTTATAGAAATTAATTAACCTGATGTAGATGTTTGGCCTAAATTGTCGTTGTGAGCAGACAAGTTGTAAGCAGTGCCTTATCATGGTATAACATCTCAACTTTACTGTTAGCCCCCAAAAAGAAGAATATTAGGCAATGTTGTATTCATGAAGTGTAGCCTCTAAACAGTCTGAATAATTAGTACTGCATGCTGAGGTTTTATGGAAGAGATCATATGAATGGATTAGAACAATTGAGCAATAATCTCTATATTACATTGCCTCTGATTTAGCAATTCTCATTACATTTGACAGCATGCTGTCATGCAAACATTGCATTGACTGGTTTCCTTTATGTAAGAAGTAATATCTATGCAAAGAGCTGTTTTATCAAGTGTTACTGTGCTTGCTAGAGAGTACCACCCTTTAATCTTCTGTATTAAAAGAAGTGAAAAGAATAAAAAAAAAAACAGTCTAATACTGTATCTTTCATGAAAAAAATTGAGGAAAAAAAAGATCAAAACCCCGTAGCAAAACCCACACTTAGTGCAGGGCAGCTTTGGTGTGTCTCTTTTCACACTGTTGTGAATAATAACATTTATTTGTTGGGGATTATAGGTCCTTGCTACAGGGTGTTCCAAATAAATGTGCTTGTGACAGCCTGCAATGGCTTTTAGTTTGTCAAATAACTGCAGAGTTGCTGTCTAAGTCATGCAGTGAACATTCCAAGATCACTTTCCTCAACACTGCGAGGCAGCTGCATTAAGAGAGCCCCAACACAAACTAGCTTTTCATTTCTGTTATCATACTCCAACAGTATGGGGATCTCACTGGAGATTTGTGTGGTACAAGTTGTATTCTAGATGATATGCAGTAATCAGGCCCTTTGAGTCTCCTTCTGTCTCTCTCACTCCCTCTCCAGTCTGTCTCTCCTTCTTTCCCCTGCCCTCACTAAAGCTGGTGAGCACTCAAGTTTTACAGTGTTTTAGCATTACATCATTCCACATGGCACACTATTAAGCTTTTGGGAACTGGGAAGACAGCCCAAGCCTTCAGATTTGTCATAGCATTGAGCTCTATTGTTGCACTGAACAGATGAATCGCATGCTGACCAATCCGGCACTAAGCTGGGGAAATAATTAATGCACAGCCCCTCTTTTCTTCTCTAATACATAGCATGGTCAAGTGATGACACCGCGACTAGTTTTCACATTTTGTCCCTTTTGTGTCAACATTGGGAACTCTTTCTGCAAGGGGCATGGCATGGCCATCTATCCCTCCATCTGCCCATATGATATTCCATCCAGGTACGATGTCATGGCGACGCTTAGTTATGCAGTGGAATTTATTGTCTGCACTGCGGCAGATTACCATTGCTTAACATGCCACACAGGAGACTTAAAGAGGCAGCACCTTTCACAGTGTTGCATCCTGCTGGCAACTATGTTGGAAAGCCTGAGGCATGCTGGGAAACCTGGTCTTTATGCATGGTTTCCTATACTGTGAAGGACATAAGGTTCACAGTACAGTGCCAGAGAAGAAAAGGGGAAGACTGAATACATTAAACATTTAATATTTATCGTTTGCCCTGACAGAATATTCACATTATTATTTTTGGTTTTATTTTTTATTTTATTTTTGGTTTTATTTTTTTAATTGTATCTTTTTTTTCAAAGCCTGTATGTGGTGTGCTTTGCTATTAATTACATTTTAATTTGGCATATGTGTTGTCTATTGAGATTATATTATATATTATATATATATATTATCATTAAAAGCCAGCTCGCATGCAGAAATCCAAATATATATTTTTTCTTTCACTTGCAAAAATGTGATATGCATAAGGGCGTTCAGGGGAAACATTTAGTTATGTAATGATCAGGTGTACAAACCCACTATTTACAAGGTCAATATTGTGTGTTTGATTCACCCAAAGCAGCCTTCATAGCTGGTAACTTGATACATTTTAGTATTCCATCCTACTCCATTCAATAACAAAATACAGATTCAACCTAAATAATTTAACACCACTGCACGTCAAACAGGGGTATCAGGCATGAGCCTCAGGATGAATTTGAAGGGAAAGTTCTTTAAAGAGCTAAAGGCTATGTAACAAAAGACTCTGAGTACAAGAAATGTTCCTGCAAAAAGATGTGTAGTAAGATGAGAATTAATCTTTTGAAGTTGTTATCTGCATGCATATGCTATGAGATTTAGATACTAGGCTATAGGAGGATAAAAAAGGTTCAGCTTTTGTCCACCGTGGGCAATCCTCCTGGCAATATGGCTGCCGTGTGGGTTTTGCCTGTGTGATGCTCACTGCCTGAGGTTGAGCAAGAAACAAAATGTTCTTAAAATTGATTAAATCAACCCTATTGTGCCTCTGTTTAGATCCCACCTGTAGGTAGTCACAGACATGCTTGCAGAAACACTGTAGTAGAAGCGGTAGCCCCTTTTATATCCCTCAATACTGCTGTAAAGAAGAGCCCTCATTACACGGTTTTGCTTTTTTACACTGAACCAAACAAAGCTTTTTTTTAACCTTTTTTACAGAAGAGCAAGGTGGAATAACGGTTAAACAATCACGCCTTGAACAGACTGTGAAAGGGGCTAGTGTTTCCCCTTTAGCAGCGCTGCTAAATGATTAGCATTGCTGCTATATAAAATTCTCCCCATGCGCCAAAAAATTTGCTATCTGAACTTTAAACTACCAGAGTCAGGGACAAGCAAGGATTATAAATCGAACATTATCTATCCCGTGAAAATCATTTTATATCTTTTGGTAGAGAATCTATCTGTGTGCCTTAAAGCAGTCCTGCACAGAATAAGAACGTGGAAAGCAACATATAGAATTAACCAATAACTACCAGTTTACACTGTAATTATCTCATATTAGTTTGATAATTATATGTTTTGGATATGGTGTGGTAAATACTCAAGATTTATGTTTTAACGTTTGCATATAGCTCTCTATATCATTATTTTATGCCGGCAGAGAGACCTCAACCCATTGACTCCAAATAGAGGAAGCAAGAAGAAAGTATTGAAATACTGCAAGTCATACGCAACAACAAAGACAAATTACAAATTTTGTGGGAATTAGTTGGAAAACTTCGATCAATCAGGTTCGTCAGCCTTTGACTCAGGCGACGAGGTACGCTGCTCAGGTGGTGGTCACCCGCCGTGGAGGCCAGCGAACACGGACCGGCGATCAGACGCCCGAGCGACTTGTCTGATCGGTTTAACAAAGTGACATTAATTGCACAAAAACATTTTAGATGAGCATAAACAACTTGATAAAAATAGCATGATTATATTGTTGAATGTATTGATTTAAAGCAGTCCTCAATTATTCGTCTCAAACTAAACCGTGTCATATGAAATAATGTCTGTGCCCACGACATCTCACATGTGGCTTTGACTACGGATGTAACAGTTACTGGTTCCACGATAAGACATTGTAAAATCCCCGACGTGTAATATTACCGTTTCAAATGATCATGATCAATTATGCTGATCGGTAACACTTATATTAGCCTGGGCACTGCTAATGCTAATCGTTAACATTAGTCCCTCCAGCATATACACATATCCTAGCCTTTCATAAAAACTCAAATTCACAGTAGGCCTATTATTAGCGACCAATAAGCTCTTTCTGTAGTGACACAAGAGTTTATACTGTATTTCATCACAATAGCGATCCCTTTGTAGTAGTCTTACCAGTGCAAAAACACTGTTCATATCATTGCCGCGATTTTCATTCAACATGCATCCGCTCTTGACAGTGAATAGGGCTGTAATCATTTTAAGCGACGCACACTGACATAGTTTAACTCAGACCGCCCTCTGCTGGCAATTTAATGGAGATTTATTGTTTTCTTTGCCAGTCTTTTTTTCCCCAGTCTTCAAACTTTACTGTAATATTCATCACAAATGCATTGTGGTCTGTTGTGGTTTCCCCCTTAACACAGTTATAAAACAAAGGAAGTTAAACGATTAAAACTAATTAGCACTCTAGCAATTATTATAAGGCTGTTTGTTAGTGTATAGCCAATAATTCCAGTAATATCAGAATGTTAAATCTAAAATAAACATTGTTTGCTAGAGCTGATTTTTGGACACCACCATTGACAGATATATTTATCAGCTTATGTGTGCCCTGGAAACTTCCATTGTGTTGTGTTGGATTTGCAACATTTCTGTGTGCTTGTGTTTTCTGTATTTGCAGTAGGCTTAATATCTCTAACTTAGTTTCACTGTGTTTTCATAATGTTCTCACCCTGCGTCCTTCTGCCCTTCAGCATAAACCTGACCCAATGCCTGCAGAGCGGTGGACATTTGTTGGGTCTTCATGCATTCCAAGGCTTTCCATTATGGCTCTGGATGACAGTTGTAGATACGGCGATGTTCTCCCTCAGGCTGTAAAGCATGAGGCCGAACCTTCCTCACAGCAGAAGTAATGGTCCACACCTTTAATTGTCGTGGGCTGTTCATCTTCACTAACAATAGCAGTAAGCAATGGGTCTGGGAAAGAAAGGCAGTCGTGTCTGACAAAGGAAGTGATTTAGTTCTGGAGGCAATTCGTAAGCGGGCGTTGCAGGGGCAGCAGTAATGTGCCGAGAGAAAGATCATATGGGGTAAGAGGCGTAGCAGACACAATAGTGGCACACAAGCATTGCTAAAAAAAATTCCCCCCTCCCATTGCAAAGATTTATCTGTAAAAAAAAAAAAGTGGCAGTAAAATGTATATTGTGTGTGTCCTTCAGAGGAGGGAGAGCTTGTGTTATTGAAGTGGACATCATGCTCTCTGAATTATTGATGCTGCAAAGGCTTAGAAAGTGATTTGGACAATAGCAACTTTGTCGTCACGGTATCAGTCAGAAAACAAACAACACCTTTCATTTAAAGAATCGGGCTGCTTGCGTAGGAAATCTTCTTCGAGCATTGATGCCCCCTCATTATCTCGTTTGATGTCAAAACATCATTCCATGCTCAACTTTCAAAAGTCTGCTTTTAGTTCTGCATTTCTTTATTCCACCCAGCCTTCCAAAGAGGTAAAACTGCTGTGATAAAAATCGCCCCTGATGGGTCACCCGTTTACTGTCAGCATTAGACACGTAAAATGAGGAATAGACAAGTGTTGTTACCAAATTAAAGTGTGTTCTCTGGGAAAGCTGATGCCCATTAAAATGATAGATTGCATGGTATATGCAAAGGGTTGTTTTACACCCACAAAACCCTCTAATTGCATTCATTCCTGTGAGAAGTCCACAAATGTTGAATCTAGATTCTCAGGCGTATTGGCAGCAAGCTGCTAGACAGCAGATGACTAGCTTCAAACGACAAGCGAGGGGGAGGGATGTAAAATCTTGACAAACAGTGAGAGCCAGTGTCCACATCATCTCTCGCCCCTGACAGGCTTCCCCATGCATGAATTCAAAGCTGGTAAAACCATAGCTGTATTCATTTTGATCTGACATTCATCATGTAGATCAGTGTTGTGGTTTCACTGTACTGTGTCCACGATAAGATGTTTTGGCAATCGGCCCATGACATCTGTTAGAGCCAGTCAAGAGAAACTGGGACCAAATTGGCATTTCTGTCACACGTTATTGTTGGCTTTTGGCTTTGAGCACTATGCATTCTTATTAGAATAGTCATGCAAACCAAAACCATTCCTGAATAAAATTGCACTGTATATGTCGAAATTGAAAAAGTTAATTTAAAAACATATATAAGGTACTATATGTGGAGGTAAACCTATTCATTTATGATCATTTTTGAGGTTGCAATTTAAGGTGCCGTTTGATTGTGTGATTCTGTAATGCGTTTGGAATTTTTTCCCCTCTATCTCGGCTGTTTCTTTACCCCGGAGAGGGTTTGCAAATTGGAAAATTGGGAGGGACTGCAGATTCTGTTCTCCCTTTATTTGTCTAAAGGAACTAGAAAAAGCCTTGCAGCCAGTTGCCGGGGGGTACATTCATGTTGTGTACTAGTTTAAAACGATTAAGAAATAAACGACATGATACTGCAATATTAATGATATATGAGATGAAGGCTAGACGCATGTCTAAAGAGTCGGGGGCTCTTTGATGTTTACCACTGTTAAGAAAAAAAGAGGGAAAAAAAGCCCCCGCTTCTCTGTTTCCTTTTAATACTGAGTTATATTTAACCATGCAGTGATTTAGTTAATAGCACTGTCCGAACCTGCTTAGAATACAAGTCTCATAGCTGAGTTATAGAATTACAGATGAACTACTTGCAGTGGTTCTGTACCAGCTTGCATGACTCAAACATGGCGGCATGTGTGTGTAAGGCGTTAGGCAGATGGGATGTGTCTGATATCTCTCACTCAACATAATGAGACGAGAATGCGCTTCACCAGTCTTAGGGCCCGTCTGATGGCAAGAGACACAGTGCCCACTCATACGGGAGGAATCCTTCCCCTCTTCAAAGATAATGAGATGACAATGTATTCAACTATCATTAGATAGAGACAGGGTTTGGGGGGGAGGATGGAGGGAGAAACATTCTACAGCACTTGTCTGCAGCCTTTGATCAGACGAGAAAAGCAACTGTCATTCTTTGTATCAGTGGTGGACTCATGAAAGCGCAGCTAACTACTTTATCACCGCCAGTGTCACTGAAAGGCTATAGTTTGTTTGTAGTTCCTCAAGCAGGGGATTTCTCAAGCTCACCTGGATTGTTAGCCGAAAAAAAAGGAACACACGTCTCTGTGTTTACTGTCCTGCTGCCCGTGTGATATGTTAAATCTTTGTCTCTCTCTCTGAATTCATTCACTTGACAAAAAACTGTCACAGTGTAACATCAATTTGCTGTCACCTGGGAAGAGAAGACACAACATTTTGCCTGACATGGCACTCCATTGCAAGATGTCAAAAGTGCCATGTTAACAGGCTTATTTAAGCAGGCTTGACGAGACAATCTTATTCTAAGTTGACAGTTTGTTGTGGCACTTGTAGAGGGATCCATCTTGTCTTTTGTCCCCGTGGTGAAGATGATCCCTCGCATGCTGTTTTTTTTTTTTTATTCTCAGTCTTTCTTAGAACACTGTGTTTTGACAAATAAACCATCCAAATCTTTTTTTGTCAGACATTCTTCAGTGAGCATTAGGCCAACTGATTTGCACTGAAGTTCTGAGACAGTATTTTGACAGCAAACAATTATGCAGCGAGATCATTTATCTGGCAGAAGAAAATGTGTTTGGTGAAATCCCAAAAATCTGTGCCTGTAACATGTTATCTTTGAAAAGCAATGATTTGTAATTATGAAAACTTTCAATCTTTGTATGCTATATAAGAAAGCAGCGTGGTACACATGTATGGTGTGTCTTCCCGGTACAATGTCTGCAACTCACACTGTGCTGTTGCATCTTTCTCTCATCACTTTCCATCTCTGCTCACTGTCACACAGAAAAAAAGAGAACAAAATGCGAGGGAGAGCTGCGCCTTCACTAATAAAAAAAATATCCCCCAAAAAAAGGGTAGGAGCAGAGCTCAAAAATAGAACAATCTGTCTACATTTGTCATACAATTATGAGAGATTGTTCAAACTTTTGTGATGCCAAAATCCCTTTAAAACCTGACAAATCATCTCTCAAGTCGGGGTTCATCCTCTCGTACAGTCTCCGTGTTTCCCTTATAACTCAGCATGATGCTCATTTGAAAGTAAGAGGAGACGCCTTAACATCCAATTTCCTAACATTTCATCATCGCGTCTCAATAATTATGCAGGGTTATTAGCTCAAGTATTTGTCCTTGGCATTCTTAATGCCGGTTGACATTTATTATGAACAGTAATGGTATTGGAGATCTTTGATTTGCCGTTTGCGGTGGTAAGTCTGGTTCGGTGTGTTCTGTGCAGTGCAACAGCACCCTCTTTTGATAATGTCTGATATAATTACATCACCATGAAGGAGCATACAGTATGTGAGTGTGTCATACTGGTGAAAATATACTGGAATTCAAACTGCTAAAATGAACTAAGCAGAACACTCACTAACAACACCAAATATGGATGGATGCATGTATCAATACTTTGTTTGCATGTCTTTATTACAAAGTACTTGAATTACAAGTTGACAATGTAAAGTCGTGTTGGGACCTGCACACTTTCTGTATTATTTGGTTCTACACTTTTTTTTTTTACCTCCATCTCTTCCTTTTTAATGTATCTTTTAGTTTAAAGTTTAAAAGGTACATTAGCAAGGGAACAGTAGACTTTGTTCTTATTCGTTCAGCATGGAAAAAAAAACTTCATACTTTATACTTTACATTCTGTGTATTTGGCTAAATTACCCAAAATGTCACTTACTAATTATTCACTTATTCATTATATTCGGATAAGGCCTGTTTTCTCTGGTGTGAATTTACAAATTTCAGGGAAGGATGAACTGTATTGTGAAGTATTGGGATGGCATACTTGTATTTTAATTAGTGCAGTAATAATCTCAATATATCATTGAACATGACTCAAATGTACAATATAAGGAAGTATTTGTTATTCAGCCAGCACGGGGAATTCTTGGGATTAAATTCGTAGAGGGACTGAGGATCTTCTTTTAAAGTGATATGTTTTATTTCAGTTTGGTCATGTTAAATACCTAAAACAGTGAAATAATAGGAATCTTAAGGATGATTTTGATTTTACTGTCAGTTTGCCAACTTCAGATAGCTCTGGATCAGCGCTGCACCACCTTACTTCGAAATGATCTGTCACTGTGTTACTCAGGAGTTCCAGCAAAACATTAAGTAACAGTCAAATTACTCGAGTTAAAGTGTATCCATTGGCATTGTGATGTTGTACTGTAACATAAGGCACAGTTGTACTATAGCCCTTTCAGACTCACACTTGGAAACGTGACAACTTTGAGGTAGTGTGTCATCGTCTCATGACCCTGACTTGCTCAGTGTTGAGATCTCTGTGTTTTAAACTGCGGTTGCTAAACTATGGCTAGCAACTAGACTGTGTTGCCAAAGCAATGGAATTTAAGATTGAGAAAGCTAACCCTGAGGGGGAAAATATAATGCAAAAATCCTATTCATTGCACGGACAAATTGAATAAAGCTATTTTTATCACTATGGGCTCATGTTTCTACAGACAGAGCATTATACTGAATTAATTGAACAGAGATACAGTATATTGAGATAAATATTGTACATGCTGGGGGTTTCAGTAATATTATGCTCTGAAGAGCTGAACTTAGGTGAAAGCTATTATCCTTTATTGATCTCCATTATACGATCTGACAGGAGATGCAGATAAACAGAAATAGAAAGTTAGAGGAGATTTATCTTCACATCAACTGAGATACGGATTGTGCAAAAAGGGCTATACCTCTGAATGAAAAAGATAAAGGTGTCTAACATGTTGTGTATTCTGGAAAGAACTAAAACTGTACATGTGGACACACAAGACAGTATTTTGTATGCAAAAACAGTCAAAATCTAACCAAACAAGCAAGAGGAGGCTGAGGTGGGGGGAACTATTTGGAGAGTGAACAAAAGCAAGCAACAACAGTTGGTCCTCAGTCTGTCAAGCGATATCAACAAACATGCGTGCTTGATTTAAAAAGAGGGTGCTGCAAATGAGAAGAACACTGAGGTTAATGCCGACATCAAAGTAGCTTCCAAGTCTGTTTAGTCAAAGAATCAGTTTAGTTTACTTAAAGCAGAACAAGAGAAATCAAAATCTGCCCGCTGAGGGGCCACGTTCAGCTCTAAACATGGATTTGAACATGCAGAGAAGACTGAAGTCATTTTATTTATAGGTTTGCATGCTGTACAAAATGATGATAAAAACCAACATTTGGCCCCCAAAGACATGTTATAATACAGTTACAAATCGTTCTCATTGTGATAGATTTCAACCAACTACGAACCTAAAAAGTCCAATCAAAGTCACATTAGTGAAGTGCTGTGGAAATCCGGTTTCCGTGTGCTGCACGTAAGACTCAGAATGCTGGTTTGGGTGCACCTGGTGCCACTCAGACATGATTTGCTGTTTCTTCTGGGGTAATCCAATGGTTGCGTTGTGAATGATAAGATCATCTACATGACCCAAAAGGCATCATATCCTTAAAAGTACAGAACAGACAGTGTTCCTGATATATAATATTGTATAAATTAAATGAAACATTCGCTCAGCCAGCATGCCCAGAAATAAAGACAAAATAATAATAATAATAATAATAATAATAATAACTGTAGTCACCAGAGTGGACTGGTTTAGGCATGATTCTATCAACATATGTAGTTTCAGAAAGTTCAAAATCTGTACAGCAATGTGAAATATCAATATGATATATTTTCTTTCATTCACAATTTTGTAAACTTTTATTTAATGCGTAACAAGACTTCTAAGACAAGCAAATGACTTTGGTGTTCTGTAGCTACAGGCTCAGTAAAAAAAGAAAATGTCCAAATATATTATTCAGCAAAAAGTTTGATTCCTGTTCTTCAAACCAGCCCAGACAAACTCATCACAGTGGTCTTCTTCGCTAAAGAGTAAGAATCTGCTCAGACCACCCACTAAGGAAAGACACAGGTATGTGGTTACATTTATGCATCATAACAAGTTTCATTTGAGTGGCTATAAAGTGAAATATAAACCCCAAAATATATTGTATGCGATGGCACTGATAAGAAAAAGTCTCTGTATAGATGTAAACCAACCTGCAGGCTAATTTACTAAATATGTCACTTTTACATTACGGACATACACAGAACGTTTCATAAAACTAGTGTAACAAAGCAGTACAACAAAGGCTTGGCACTTGCTACAGCTTAGCCAAGTCTGAAAATTCTTGATCGGTTGAGAATGTGGAGAATGTGCAGTGCATTCCAGTTTCTGAATAAGTCCTTCCCAGTGGGCAGGCATGTCCACTAATGATAGAAACAATGGTTTATGGGCAAGGCCCTGTCTGTGTTTCCCTCTGAAAAATGTAGAAAGCTGAGTTAAAAAAGAAAAGAAAAAACATGACTCTCGAAGGATGTGTCCTTGATCCGTTGTTTGTTTTGTCCACTCTTCTTCTTCTTCTTCTTATTCGCCGCTCTCTCATTTGTTTCACATGCTGTCGTGAGACAAAACGCTCAAGGCAATTTCACCACCACCACGCAGGCGCCTGCCCTGCCAATGTTGAGAGGGACCTCCTACAGGACGACAGAGAGGTTAACATGCAGCCTCCCATCTGAGGCTGTCTTCAAAAAGAATCCCGTATACTTCATGCAGAGACGAGGGTTACAGAGGCAAGATTGGGAAAACAAAGCAAGCTATAAAATATTGATAGGATTGAGTAACTTCAGCGGATGTATGCTCACGAAGGGTGTTGACTGGAACCCTGATGTTACATGTAACCAGTTCTGGGAAAAACAATATACAATTCTAATTAAAGTTTAACCATTTTAAATGTCAAAAGTTCCCCATGTTTTTATTTTATTATATCTAATACAATAGTAATATTTAAACTGTGTTGTGTAACTGTAAAAACGCATTGGTTGACGTGATTACCTCAGTCCACTCATTGTTCTGTGCATCGTAGGACTCGACAGTGTTCAAATATGACTGGCCATCGTATCCACCCACAGCGTAAAGCCTGTCACCCAGCAGGCAGACACCCACTGCGTCCCGGGGAACACTGAGGGAAGACACAGTGGTCCATGTGTCCGTCTTTGGGTCATACCTGTAATTGCAATAGTTGTATTGTTTGTGCATTATCCTTGGCATAAGGATGTGCAAAATACGTCTTATTTATTCACGTCATGATCATGTTGTTGTCTCTGTTGTCCTGTGTTTTGATGGTGTCTACAATATGTTCTTTGTGATTGTGCCGTACCACACACTGCGCTTTTGTGGACATTAAAGTGTTCTAAAGTCTAAAGATACGATGAAAAAAAGTATATATATATATATATATATATATATATATATATTTTTTTTTTTATCTTTTATATAATCAGCATAAATCTCAAGAGTAAAACAGTGTCCCATCCCCATTAATGGAGACATCCTTATGTTCAACATCTTTAATCACAGATGTCTGAATGGTCACTAGTGGCAACTCCTTTGAGCACACACGGAGAGACAGATTTTAAACTTAAAAGCAAAAATGGTCTCTTGGACAGATGCTGGCGGCCGCTGGGTCCACAGAGAGCTGGACTCATCAGTGAAAGCAGAAGTTGCTTCTTTATTTATTTATTTTTTTACCATGCTCTCCGCTTAGATGAGGAAAATGAAGATACATTATATCATTCACTTTGAATAATTTCTGGGTAATGAAGTCATTTATATGTTCAAAACTTCAGTCATGTCTTGCTGAGACTTGGTACTATCAAAGTTCAAAGCTGCCTTGTGCAGTTTTGTGAAGTATTATGTATATAAACACTAGATGCCACTACAGTACCAATAACACCGTAATAACATTATGTGAAAGAGCCAGAGTAGGCACTGATATACTCTAAATGATTTGGATATCATAGAGCTCTTAAAATGTTTAAAATACATCAAATATACTGTATATGCATTTAAAAGTTAAAATAAAGTGTTTGATCGTGGACACGGCGATACATTAAAGCTGGAGTGCACGACTTTTACACATAAAGGAACGTCCATTCATTGAAGCCCTCGTCAAAGAAGTTCACACAATGGCGGTCAAGCCCTCTGTATTTCGCAATATACCGAAGAAGTTGTGGTGTCTAGCGTCTGTGACTTTCTCGCGATGGCGCAAAAATGCTTGCAGGTGAGCACTCTCATCAAGTCTTCCTGTCAAGTTCTTTTTTTTTTACTTTAATCCTTCCTCTGAACTGTTTCCTTTCTTATCCAGAGCATCGACTCCATACAGCTGCTGCTCTGTTGCTATGGTCTCTCTCATATGGTAACTAATCTATCTTCCAGAGGGGGGAGACAAAACTTCCACACTCCCGCTTCAATATAAGAGGCTAATCAACGATAAAACATTTTTTTAAAAAAAGCTCAATACAAATCTTTTAAAATGTTTTCCACTACCTACTAAATAATGATGGATTATTTGACGTTAATTTGAATTTTGCAGCAGCAGAATTTTTTTTTGGATTTTTTTTTTTTTAAATACACAAACAATGGGAAGCACGTGAAAATGAGGCGTGATTTGCAATCAAAAATGGGAGACGGTATTTTTAGAAGTGAATTACAACTGGAGCTGCTCCATTATGAGTCGCATCAGATTCAGAATCAGCAGGATATTATGGCCACCAGATGGTGCCAGATACTGTAAAATAAAACCGTGTGTGGAAACTATGATCACTTCAATTCAGTATCATAGTAGTACAATACAGACATGTCTCAAAAGGAAAGGGTGGGGATCAAAAGTGAGTTTGTCCCTCTGTTTGTTCCTACAACCTACACCCAAAAAACAGCTTACGAAACATCTTTGTGTGTTTTCTCCAGAGAAGAAGCGCTCACCTTTCAACACAGTCGGAGAGTCTGGAACAGTGGTTGGATGCGGGGGCGTCGTGTCCGCCTACAGCATACAGGAAGTTGTTATATGTCGCTACACCCACTCCACCTCGCCTCTTGGCCATGGGAGCACACATGCTCCACTTGTTGGTGTGCGGATCGAAGCACTCCATCGACCTCAGACATGAGCTGCCGTCTCGACCACCTACTGCAAACAGTCTGAGAAATGAAACAAAAGGGGTTCAAAATCTCAAACATCGGACATGTACATGAAGTGCTAGTGGATCTGGTAGGAGAGGCTCACATCTGTTGTCAGATGTTTGTAAAAAAATAAAAAATACTGACAAAACAGTGATAACGTGACATATTTTGTAAGATAGAGCAGGGATCAGTGGATAGCATTTTTCAAAGGCCCTTTCCTTGAGAGTGTTCTCCCACATCAGTGTTTTCAGTGCGTGTAGCTCACAGGCCCGACAAGAAGAAAGTAGAGGCTAGGGAAACAGTTTCCTTGTTGTCTATTTTTGACCTAGATGCAGAAATAACTCAGCATCGACTTTAACACTGAATACTGGATGTAGCCAAGCAGCAGTCTCTTTTCTCCTTCGGCACACAAACATATTTAAATTAGTCTGAGAGCTGGTCTGTTCTTTGCTTAATTTACTTTCAAATAGTGCTGTTAGGCATTTAATACATACAAATACACAAAGTGTTTGGCTTTTATAGAGTCTAGATTACACTGTATGAATTACCACACTGATCAGAATAGCCTTTGCTGTGTGCCACTGACTGCTGCAGCCACGTTGGAGTTGATCTTACACAGACGACGAGGGTCGATTCTGAATTCAAGAAGTGTGATGTTGTCAAACTATTAATATTACACTAAAGCTGCACTTCAGCTTTTTTTCTGGACCAGTGCACATTGAGTTACATAACCATGCCAGTGTAATTGCAAGTTATGTGTAATATTACCGCTGACCATTTCACAATTTCCTTTACCATTTTCTTCATGTTTTTTTCATTTTTAGAACAGTCTGTAAATCAACTTTCAGAATATTTTATCGTGAGCATAAACATAATCTTCACTTTAGTTTCTTGTCAAAGTCACGTAATTTTTTTCCATGAAAACAACAGATGTTTTATCTTATTAAAAGCAGACCTGGTGTTCATACTTCCATTTCAAGTCTATACACACGGTGATTTCGTATTTTAACACTGTTATATTAAAGAGTGGAACTGATCCACACCTGTAGAAAGGTGCGTAGGAGAAAAGCAAGGGACGACAATACAGATTTACTGATGAAAATAACCTGATGAAAGTTTGTGTACCGAAACAATTTTAAAAACATATCTCTGACTGCAAGTGAAGAGGAGAGTGTGTGGGAGTCTTTTGTTCTTCAACACTGTAATATTGAACTTTATCTATATTTAAAAAGCTAACTTAGATTCAAGGCAAACAGGACCCTTTCAAAATCACACAGTAAATTGCCTGTAGTTGTGGCTTTACAGATGCCAGTGAACTCAACCTCAGTCCTCATGATATTTCAAAGCAGCAGAAAGACAGCAACATACTTACATACAATATTTTGTAGCATCACAACGTCAGTAGGTCTGTAGGTGCGATAAAGCAACTTACTTTCCATTGAGTGCTGTGACTCCCATGGTGCTCCGTGGTGTCGACATACTGGCCACATAGTTCCACTGTCTGGCCTGTGGGTCCCAGCGTTCCACTGTGTTGAGGTAGCTCCAGCCGTCGTGGCCTCCCACAGCATACATGGGGCCCTCCAGCACAGCAATACCTACACAAATGTAAACAAGAGATGCATGTTACCCAAAAAAAAAAAGCCTGCTGTTTCATTCAGCGATTTAGTAAAAGAAGAAGTAAATTGTCCCATTAGATGACTAATGATAGCGATAAGTACTTGTGCTTCATACTCGTGTATTAATATGTGTATTTGTGTACGGTGATAGGGAAGAATCAAAGAAATGAAATGAGATTTCCAAACCAAACTCTCGTTTTCTTTCAACAGTTCTTAGAGAGAGCTGAGGCAGAGGTACGTTTCTCATTTTAGAACTGGGCAGAGTGAGTCATACAGCTGACCAAATTCAGAAAACAGGAAGACTATAAAAATGCATTGTTATTCCTCATTCCCAAGTCACAGAGGAAAGCGGTTTCCCCCAGCAACATTGCACAGGATGTTTTAACACAATGGATTTTTATATTACCACCCTTATTTCCTTTGTTGAGAGTTCAATTATTTGAAGGGAACATGAGGGCAAGACTGCATTCAGAGGACCTCAAATGACATAAACACTTTCAGACAGAAACCATTCTTGTATTGAGACTTTTTTATTACCAACTGGTGGCTTTGGAATAAAAGAGAAATACTTTTTCTTGTCTTTACCCATAATGCGCACAGCAGGAAAGGGTCGGGCAGGGATGTTGGTAGACACTAAGCTCGAATGCATTCAGACTCAAAATATGCACGCCACAAGCAAAGCAGCAAGGGATATTTGCTACGGGACAGATCAAAGACAACACGGGTAATCTGTACAGTGTGATCTCCTGGGCCGGCTGATACCTCCGACCACGCTCGGTGAGCGAGCTGAATGCTTTGACAAGATCTTCCTGTTCTGTTAGCCAGACCTGTTTCAACTGTGAATCAAAACGCTTCTGATATGGGATTTATTGGGCAGGGCAGGGTAAAGAAGAGCAGAGCCAGCACAGCACGCAAAGCTTTGATAGGGGAATGGGAAAATATCAAAGGTCTATCTCAAAAAAGAAAAGTATGATTTTTTTTTTTTTTTTTTTACAGCACGCTAGCTGGGACCCTTCTGAGCACACATCCTACAGTTTCATAACACCAGGTAGCTTGACCAAGCTAAAACAAATCAAACCTTGAAATAGTAGAAATTCCATATTTAAAAATGGTGTTTTACTGTCAACATCCACTGAAAACATGATAATAAAGTTATAAGAAATGCAACATGTCATACATGGTCCCAAACTAAAAATCTTTACGTTTAGACTGTAGGAAGGATAAAACCACGAATTTGAATCATCACATTGGGCTCTGAGAAATGTTCATGGGTATTTTTTTGCACTATTTTGTAACACTTTATAGACAAAACTATTATTGGCTAATTGTGAAGACTAACCGATTGTTAGTCACAGGCCTACTGACATGTTCGTTATTCGATAGTTCACATTTTCTTGTACGTTTAAAAACGTTTTGATGAGTTTAAAAAGTTGCTACTGTATATATTTTGGAATGGCAAAAACAAAGCAATGTTTTTATGTCTGTAATTACTAGATCATCTATTAGTGTGTTACTTTCTTTTTTTTCCATTTTTCAAAGATTTTCTCTTGTCTTTATTTATAGTAGAGATGAAGATAGACAGGAAAGGTGGATAGATAGGAGACAACATGCAGCAAAGTCCCGAAGCCGGGCCACTGCTAAGGTGAGCTACCAGGGCACCCATGTCACTTTCCTTTTAATGAAATAAGTTGAGCTACATTTGCCTCACAAGACACACTCACCTAGTCCATGTCTGTGTGTTGACATGGGTGGCATGGTGGACCACACTTTATTGATCGGATTGTAGCACTCCACCATGTTGGACGTCTTGAGTCCATCTCTCCCTCCTACCACATACAGCTTGTTGTCTATCACGGCGACACCAAACTGCAGCCGGCGTCCGTTCATGACTCCAACCTGGACCCAAGTGTTAGTCCGCAGGTCGTACTTCTCTATGGTGGTGGAGCCTAAAACCACAGCAAGAATTACCATTATAAATGAACTGCGTTTCTGCGTATTGATAACTACTGCATGTGGGCCATACCTTTGGTAGCATCCATCCCTCCTACAGCATAAAGTGCGCCCACAGTCGACTTCCTAGGTTTGGTTCTTGGGCTCTGAAACATGGGACGTCTCTCAGGCAGAAGATGATACTTCATGGCCTCCATTAGCAGCTTTTGGCATTCCAGATCATCAGAGAACATCTTGTTGTTTTCCAGATCTGCAAGGAGCTACATTTCAAGGAATCACATCAATAGGCTACTTCGTAACAAAGAATGCATTCAAAATGTAATGTGTAGAAAAAGTGCTAAATCACTTTTATTTCATTTTTACAAATCACCTTTGAAGAGAAGTAACAAAATGGATGTTAATGTGAAACTAGGTTAATCTCATGTAGAATTAGTACTTTAGACCCTTAGACCCTTACCCTTACCGTACCTAAACACATCTTTAAATGTGGTTACAGCAAGTTTTTAATCAAAATAGTATTATTAGCTCATATGGTTTATGTTAAATGCAGGAAATGTGTACCCTCTGGAGAAATATGTCTCATCAATTTTGGAAAATACTTACTTATGAGCTATAAATATCTTACCTCTAAACAATATTAAGCCCATCTTGCAGATTGAAGCGTTCACTTTTACAGGAGAGCGTTTTTAAATATTTCAACACACGTTTAATTTTCATGGAGATTTTGTATACATCTATTGATCTTGTTATGCCTGCAAGTAATGTCAGTCACATTACTCTGCTCATCTTTCCAGTTTCTACAGTAACCATTATGACAAATATAATGATTCATTGCTGTTGTTTACTTGCCTCACAGCCAAAACAATCTCCCCAGCCAATTGATGAGATAACTCATGTGTTAGATCATATTTTAACTTTTTATCTTTTTTTCATAAAAGATGCATAAACATGTACATGGTCTTGGAAATCTGTCAGTAAAAAAAATAATAATAATTTAAAAATGGAGATATTTTCATACTTTAGATCTGGAAAATACTGCTTATCAGGGGTTGATGTTATGCAAATTGGACAGACATGACACAGTTGTAAATGCTTCTTCTCTGAAATAGAGCATTCATGAAATGTGATTTGCCATGTTTGAAAATATAATCATTCAAACATAAGAAAGATATTTATAGCCTGACCATGCATATAAAAACTCACGTGGAGCTGTCACTCTGTCACTTTGATTTAACACTGAGAGGGGGAGATTTTTTTTCTTCAGCCACGAACATAAACAAAGTGATTATTGACAATTCATTAGTGCATTGCCTTTCAGTGGTCAATTGGAATGCTTAGGGTGGTTATCTTGCAGTAAATGTATGCTACTTAAAGCTGTAACAAGTAGTCGATTCATCGATCGGTAGATTGAATTTCAAGGTAAAATGTTAAAATATTCCCTGGTTCTAGCATCTCAACTGTGAGGATTTCTTGATTTCCTTTATCTCATATGATAGTAAACTGAATATCTTTGGATTTAGCTTAGACAAAACAAGACATTCGAATATGGAAAATGATTATGCGCATTTTTCACCATTTCCTGACATTTTATAGACGAATGAACTGAAGTCCTGTCTAAGTATTCAGATACATAATGTGAAAAAGTGAGCTTTTATTCCAGGAAATGAACCCCAAACAGACTTATAGTAGCAAAAGAAGAACAAAATGACACCTACCGCTGACAGTGAGGACACAGGAGACGCTGTGACAGCTTAGCTCTCAGAATATGATTCTGATCATACTTATTTCCCAGACACCACCTCTACCCCTTTACCCCGCTGTCTCACCTGTGGAGGAAGAAGAGGCAGGCGGATGAAGGCGAGAAGCACCCCGAGGTCCTGTTGTCGATGTTGGACGTCATACCGCACCCACATCATCAAAGCCTGGAAGATTGTCTCCTCATCCGGGACGTTGATGTCATCGCTTGAGAGCAGCTTAACAATCTCAGCCGTGGGGAGCAGCAGGAACTCCTGGTTCTGAATGACCTCCAAGAAGTGTTCCTGGAACACAGAGGAGACGTGTAGGAGGCAGATAATCATCAGTCATTAGCCAAGGAGTACGCTCAGTGCTGCGTTGTGTGTGTGTGTGGTTGTGTTTCTATACCTATGAGGACCAGATGGCACAAGGACAGAGAGGTGAAGAAAAAAGATAGAGAACACCAATTTAGAGGTATCTATTCACAGTTTCTTATACAACTAACGCTAAGGGTGCAAAGATTAATTGATTAGCGGTCAACTATTAAATTATTCGGCAACTATTGTGATAATCGATTCAGCGATTTGAGTCATTTTTAAGGGAAAAAAGACACATTTTCTGAGGGAGTCATCTTGGGCTTTGGGAAACACTGATCGACACAGATCAAACAACTAATCGATAAATCGAGAAAATAAATTAATCGACAATGAAAATAATCGTTGGTTACAGCCCCACTGATAACCATGGTGAAATACTATCGCAGATTTTGAATGAATGAAACTGTCATTTGTTTCACTTAGTTCACTATATAAAATGATCCACACAACAGAGGGCTACAAATCAATCTGTCGTAAAGCATCTCTTCATAAGATTATGCTACAGTTTGTGCTGCTGATCGTACATGACACCATTAAGCCTTTTGATGAGAAGCAGAAAGGCACTGCTGGCCAACATTACCATCACATCAATGCAGTGTCCAGAGCTAAGTTTTGTGGAAGCTGCTCTCTATTGCCTTTCTTTAGATTGATCTTCCATTTACTGGCCTGCAGCCCAGGCGATATTACAGCGCTGCATGGTTACCTCTTCAAGGACATTGTCTGTGGGCAGTTCCATTAGAGGTGATGCTATATAAAACACCCTACTCTATGTTATATCCTACATTAAAACACATGGAAGACATACAGAGCAATCCTTGGCCATAATCACGCCCTGATTTCTTTTTGAACAAGGCAGCTAAGCATTAATTATTAAGCTGCCTGAATAACTTAGACTGAATGCTCAACAATTACGAAAAACATAGACGCTATTGATCATCAACTTGCAACAAATTACAGCTATCTATTATGAGAGCACGTTTTAAAAGCTTAACACAAACAGCCTTAATGAAATGAGGGACATCTATTGATCTGTTGTGGTAACACTGAGGGAGAAATGCCATGCCAACTCTTTGACGTTGCTTTAGACCAATTATTTGTAATTACTAGCCCTGAACAGCTGACAACAAAATTGAAAGCTCAACCGAGTGCGTTTCATAAACATTTAAAAGGATGTGTTTTCAGATGCTGGCAAACTCATCGGTGGTAAACTGCTTGGAAAACAAGATCAGCGGGAGAGGATACTAATTGACTTAATTACTGTAAAAGAGTAATTGTGTAATAATGGTGTTTTCTGAGGAGGAACGCTGATTTTTAATGGAGGCAGGGAGAATTACTTAAGAACATTTTGACTACCATGCAATTTGCTGCGGCTGAGAAAGACATACTGCTATATTTTGATATTTTTCCAAATTGGGATTCATTTTACAAAATACAAATCATGTGGTATTTAATTGCAATATGTGACCAAAAAGTAGTTTTATTGCTGAAAAGAAATACTGTCACCCCAAACAATAAAACCTACTATCTACTGCAACACAAAAAGGGCAACTCTTTTATGAAGGAACAGGATGTCAGAGGCAGATCTCAACTGCCATGCTCAACCAGGAAAAACAAGCTTATCAAAACACAAACTCGCTTCAGTCACAACCCAGAGGATGGACTTACAGGAAGCCCACAGCTCTCGCTGCTCATTACAGAAGTGATTGAACAGGAAGCTGGCCCTCTTGTGCAGTTTGATGATTAGATTAACCTCCTGGTCCTGGACGGGAGCTATGCAAACAGGCTGAGCAGATGTCCTCTAGGAGATAACGCCTGCCTCATGCTGTCACCTCTGCATGGACAGCAAGACGTTATCTGACAAATATGTGCATGGATCTTAATCCAATGCAAATATTCCTGGCGCACATAAATATATATAAATCGCAATTTTCTCAAGTCGGGCAGTGCACTAATCAATGTGAAGCATTGTGGTATCTCGTATTGACAGCCACATAACCATATTAGATAAAGTGAAAGCATGAAACTTCCAATTTCTATTCAAATGTGGACGTCACCCATTTCCCTGCTGAAATTAGATTATATAAATAACCAAGAGACAAACAGTTCATTCTTGTGCAGGTTATGACAGGCTATTTAAATTAACTAGCTTCAAAACAGAGAACGGTCACAATATTTCAATGTGTTATGTACATTATACCAAACCCTGACGTTATCTATACATATCGAATTTACAAAACACTGGTTATTACACGACTTATAATCAGTTGAAATGAGGAAAAAAATGCTCAGATTGAATCTTGTCAGAACCTTAGATTATGTGGATCAGAGTTAATTTGATGTACTACAGTGGGGGGCTTCCCTTCCTATCAAATTACATTTTTCAACCCTCTTTTTACTGTTATAGCTTTCATTAACACAGCTCCCCTTGTGTATTCATGCGAAAAGAGTGCGATCTCTTCTTACAAAATAAATAATTTAGCCCACCCAGCCATGTAAATGTAGTCGAGCTCTATTCGCCCTCATACCGTGGTGTAGTTATGAGCCACATTGAGCAGGTCCACGCAGCCCTGGGCGTCTGCAAAGGAGCGTATTCCCAGGCAATTGGATGGGTGAAGCTGTTTCATCAGGAAGTTACAGCAAACCTGGATGACTTGTGAAAGCTGGAGGAGGCAAGCTGCCGCCAATAAACTCTCAATGGTCTCCTCTTTCAGCTCAAGGACGCCTGCAATGTCAGGACAAGCAAAAAGAGGTAGCCATAATGGCAAACACAGTGGTGAGAGAAGTATTAACCGAACAAACTGGACAAACATCATTACGTTATTCTACCCTATTTTGCAACAACATCGTTTATCAAAGGGGATTTGTTCCGTAAAATAAAGCAATGTTGAAATGCTGCCCAGTTAGTCAGCCCAGTGATGAATTACCTTATTGATCCATTTTAATCATGCTGGATTTCAGAAGTCTCATAACTACTTACAAGAGCTAGTGAACATCTTTACGAGCACTCACCGGTGTAGGCGAAATGAACCAGGGATCTGAGGGCTTCGGGATCGACTCCCTCCATCTTGATCTCCTCCTGCTTTGCTTCTCTGACGTCGCTGGTGAACATAGCAGCAAAGTAGTCCGACACAGCACTCAGGACCAGTCTGCCATAAAGAAAACGCAGTGAATTAATGCTCCTGTGCCGTACATCAGTTTGCATGTCTATTTGAGATCTATTTGCTGATTATTTTAAGTGGTTAGTAAATCAATCATTGTGTTTCCTCAAAATCAGGGCACATCTTTCCAGTATATTCACCACATTGTTCTGTCTTGTTCCATGTACTGTAGTACTGTTTCTAACAAGGATTTATACTGCTTGTGAGCTTTTACACCTTGCTAGGTCCTGTTTCCCCTACATTCTATATCATTCCACTTTTTCAGTGTGTGATAAATGAAATGAGCCCTCTTACTTTACGTTGCTCATAGTCCAACTTCTAACGATGTTAGCTCATTTGCCTAGCTCACGTAACACAGCGGTTGATTCATGAAGGGAAGCAGAGATAATATGCCAAAACAAGGAAGTGAGACGCCCTCCCTGCTTTACATGGTTGTGTCCTATGAGCAAATATAAAGCCACATTGAAACAGTCAGTCAGAGAGCTGATTATTTCAACTAGGTCAGCCACTGATACTTCGTTCTCTCTCTGTGGAGCATTCCGATTTCTGTTTCATGAGTCTGTCTGGATGAACTAACAAAATGTGCCGACAGATAGACATACACAAGCACATGCACTCAGTGAACGTGATGCCTCTCTGCATTCAGGGGATGTCATGTGATCCGCTCAATTCAGCCTTTCAACCGAGGGCTGGATGCCCAAATATTGACACCTCCACATATTGGATCACTGTGCTCTTCCACGGTGCAAATGTGATGTGGAAATGAGGAAGGGCAGAGGTGTAATTAGATCAAAGCAGTGTGCAATATTTAGATGCAAACCAGTGAACATGGAGTTCGCTGTCATCTGAATATCAGAAGAATCTCGCTTTGCATTTCAAAGATCATTCGATTATTCCTCAGATGGATCGGGACTGACAAAATATATTTCAGCATGCGAAATGTGGCCCAGACCAAAGCCTGAATACTAGCATCTAAAACTTAATGAAGTGAATCCAGACGAGCGTCTCTATCTCTTAACTAAAGCAACGCAGTGTTATTAATTAAATCAGAGAGGACAGAAACACAAATACCAACCTGTGAGCAGGTATCTTATGATCCCCCGCTATCAAGAGGACATCACACAGCTGCTTATGCTGGAGGTAGGTCTCCATCTTACGGAAAGTCTGTTCTGCATGATTTGTGGCCTGGAAAAACTCATCGGAGGAGTTGGTGTTCATTCTGGAGAAGCTGCTCAGAGCCAACCTGAGAAAGAGAAGAGAGATGTTGTATGACTTCAATAAATGGACTAACGCAATAGACCCTGTCTGTATATCTATGGCATCTTTGCATTCTCTGCTTTTTATGTAAAAAATTAATAAAATGTTTTATTAAATAATCTTAATTGCGCTTTTCCACTTTCCAAATATGTGGATATTGCACTAGGAGCCATTCGCTCTTAACAACATTGCATGTAGCCTCTTCTAAATTATCAGGAGTATTTAAGGTTGTGTTGCATTAACCCTTATTAATTATTGTGTACATAGACATGTGTAAGAAATAGTGAGTCGGGAGCAATAACTTCGCTTGATGGGGACTTCACATGAAACAGAAAAAAAGAGAAAACATTTGACGCTTCAGGTGAAATAATTTAGGGGGTCTAATTAATTAAACTAATTAATGAATTCCACTGTTTCCCCTCCCTGTCCACTATCATAAGTATGAAATAAAAAAAGGGCAATCAAAAAGCTGTACACAGCAAGATAAGCAACAAATTATTGAGGACACAAAAGAGCTTATTCAGACACATGGCACCCCTGAATCCTCCATTCCCTGAGGTTTATCTGCATATTTCTTGCCACTCTAAGCTGAAATTAAAACTGTTATGGACTAAACTCCGTATAAGTCGATAACTAAGCGCTGCAGTCCAATGGGACAAGCAGTCATTCCAATCCATGCAACAGCTTTCCAGACAGAATTGTATAGTGTCTGTAATGTGTGCATGCTTTTGTGTCTGTTTCTGTGTGCATCTGCATATCTGTATGTGCACGTGGGTTTTCCAAAGACAGGGACTTAACAAGTGAACAAGCCTGTTCCTCGCAGCATTGTGGCAAGGCTGAGTCCCTGTCCCCACAGGCTGCTAGATTACATGCTGTTGTACAGGCACCCAAGTAATCCCTCAGACGTGTGGCAAATAATGCAGCCCAGACACTTTAGTGTCCTTCACAGAGCAAGTCCACTCATTGACATTTAGGGTTGTTTGTTACGCTACATAAACAGACCCAAGCCGTCTCTCCGAGGGAATTTACTGTCATCTCACGGTCCTGAAGCTGAGTAAAGACTGATAATGCTCAAGAAAAAAAAGTCCCTGCTATTTAAATCAACACTTAATATCCTCGCTCATTACCACTCATACGCCGATATGAAAGAATGCATAAAACTAGTAAAGTTACAGATCTGTCAATACAAATGAACTGAAAACCCTGTAATGCTTGGCAGCACAATATATCGGCACACACAGAGATTGATAACACAGGAGGGGGTGATGGCTCTTATCGATGCCCTTATTAACGCACTATTATCAAGTTTTAGCCGAGTGTGACTTTCTCCTCTTTGATTACCAAAAGCAACATTTTCCCTCTGGGAATTGTTTATACTGCCCTCCGGTCTCTGCCGTATCCTATAGTCTAATCTTTATTGGGAGACTTTATACTAAATGCGAGAGTAATTTATTGCACTGTCACGATAATTCCCCACTGACTGTGGAGTCTTGGAGAGGAACACCAAACAAGACTGAATAAGCAATGGGGCCGTAAAACCGAGATGCATTGCCTTTGTATTGGCTCCAAGGCATGCTGTAAGGATTTTTCATGCCTACCAATCTCTCCGACACTAATTGCTTTGGTATCACATTCTAGGGAGCAGTAAATTTCTCTGAGGGGTATATTTCATTTTCAGTAGAGGGTTGGATCATCAGAGGTATAGCCCAATTTTATTGAGGCACTAAAGCCCCAGAACACCTTACTACGGAGAAACTGCTGTAGGGACATTGTTTTACATCGGATAATACTAAGCAATTCCCAGAGTCACAGACCCTAACAGGGCCTATAGATTTATTTTGTGATCTACAAACTATTTTAATGTGCCAACTTGCATTCCTAGAACAGTGAGATGGTAAGTTAGCATATATAAAATAATAGAATAAAATAGAGGGCTTCTATCTCCCACCCCACCTTATTCTAAAGTACACGTGACGTTTTCTTCCTTAAGTGAGCACATATCACCTGAAGTTTTGTCACTTCCTCCTCACACCTTCCCAAAGACATCACACCAAAATGTGACTAATTGGATCTGAAAACCTATTCAAAAAAACTCACAAATATGCAGATGAAGCAGAGGCTGTGTCATGAGGAGACTGTTTTAAAGCTGTAATATGGAAACTCCATATGGGATTTTTGAGCACATGAATATAAAGAAAAAGTCACTCCATGACAATTACACAGAGGAGTTACGTATTAATATATCATGTTTAATGTCCCTTTCTCTGTTCCGTCTGCTATACTCAGTCCGACTTCTCACTGTGCCAAAACTGCCATCCTAGATGAATGGTCGGACGGTTCAAGATGTGCTTTCGTCAGACAGGATTAGCCCGTAGCTGTAAAGGTTATGAGTCAGACATGTTGCTGAGAATCTCAGTCTTATTCCAACTAGTGTCAACTCCATCCCTCTACAAGAGGGAAAGTCGTGCCTGCCTGGGCCAAATGGGAAATGTCTCTTTCAAAATGGATTATAACAGCCATTTGCCCCTGAAGGCTGCTGAGTAGCTTGGGTTGAGTTGGGAATCCAACAATTCCTACAAAGCTTCATGAAGCATGTGCCAAGTCTATATATTGCATGAGATCTTTATGCCTCTGTGCTTTGACAGTTGGTATTACTGTCATTTGGCTTTGTGTAGAGAGAAATATATACATGGACTATAATAACTTGATCCCGGCAGTGAGGCTGAGATGATAACTCTGTGCAGAAATAGATTTTCTTCTCTGCACTTTACTATCTCACCGAGGCCTCGCAACAGACATTCTTCTTCTCATACCATTGTTATACCGGACATGCTTAATATTGATAACAATGGAGAAAATGGAGCTGCATACGGGATCCATGTCTTTTGAAATCTGCTCCAAATGTGGTCAGGGGGCCCTTTATGTTAGAGAGTGCAGTGGAAAATTGACACTGCTATTAACAGAAATAAAATATTGCCTCCTTACAGCTTTTCCCCTCAGCTTTTACCAAAACCGCACATGTTGTAAAGATGAAGTGATGGTGGAGAAGTCATGTCAGCAGAATGTCTGTAAAAAGCTAATGAACATCTCAGGTGGCATACCGATTGCTGTTTTGAATATTAAGAAACTGCAGCAAGAGGATTTAAATCTTGCACAGTGAAAATGAAAATCATCCGTCAAAATATCTGTTCGTTTAATAATGAAAATCTACATAATTGACTTGCACACATGAGTAAAATATCTGCTTGAAGCCACTGAGGAATAATGTGCCAGGAGATGAATATATTTCAAAAATTGAGATTCTATTTTTCTTGTTGCTAAGCACAGCATATTAATATTGGAACTGCCTTGAAAAAGGTAAAGGTATGGTACATTTATGATATGGTACATTTTTTTTCCATATTGGCATTGTTCATAGATTAACTGTGATTACAATGCTGAGCTCTGCATTGTAATGCTGGGGATTTTGGTGTAAATTGTGTGTGTCTTGGGGGTTGGGATCGTCCTGTAAGTGAAAAATGTGCAGATCTTAGCAGAAAGCTCCTCGCTGCTTTGCTGGTGGCAGGTTAACTCGCATGGTGTATGAGACTCATTTATTTACATCTGATGTTTGTGGGTAAACAAATTAATCCACATTATTAAAGCAGTGGATCCTGGGTTGCATGTAGTCTACTGCATGTATTAGATATTTATTGATCTAGATCTTTAGATCATATATGCATTTGCAACATACGTATTTATCTTAGTGGGCTTAAAACCTGAAGACTTAAAATTCTGATGTAATATATTAACGTTAATTGGGGGGGACCATAAAACAGGGCAAATTATTTTATTTTCCCCAAATCCTACAACAGATCTAAATGTTATTGTATATTCTAACCATGTATATTACAGAGAAAAAAAAACCTAGTGAACACCTTCCAGCAGTTGAATATGATTAAGTACATTATTTCACTCTCACATTTTCAGCTTGATCACAGTTGTCCATGCCTCTATGATTCTTTTTTAATGCAAATTGCTGTACGTGAGTGCCTCAGAAGTCATGGCCCCTACTAATAGTGCCGGTGTAAAATTCATAGAAAGCTGTGTCAGGGAATATTTTCTTTGAATTAGGTCCATTTGGGTGGAAAAAATGACTGATCTGTATTTGAACAGAAATGAGGAATGTGTCCAGCATATAATGCTGCAGTATCTCTGTTCATGGCATTCTTTAAAAGCATAAGGAGGGGTTACTGAAAACTCTGGCTTGATCTTTGGCTTCCTTCTGAAATGGCCTTGTTGCATACAGAATGCTGATTTGGCAAAGGTAAAGAATGCTCAAAATCAATTATATGCGATCACAAAATCTCCTACACCCCTGAGGATGTCATTTTGAGATTACAACAGATATACTGTGTTTTGCAATTTACAGCCTCTTAGGGACGCCTCCGCTGGATGTGTCACACGCAGACGGAGACCCTATAAGCCTTGTGGTGTTATGAGACATCCAACAAATATCTGAATTACTGCTGTTGACAGCAGGAGAGGTGGTGGTATTTCTTTTTTCCAAGGCGATGGAGAGGGAATTGAGATATCATTCAAACTAACAGCCCGCTGACTCAAACCTCTGTTAGTGTTTATGTGGGAGAGGTCAGGGTTTCCATTCCATTGAGGTTAACTTCTGTCATATATTCTCTGCCAACGATGGGGAGAGGTTATTTGGATGAGAGTCATGAGGACACTACAAATATGCAGTATATAGATTACAATAGAGCATTAGGAGCAAGGATGGGAAACAACATGGTGTTATCTGCTACTTACTCCACATTTGATTTAACAGCTCTGTAGATTAGTACCAGTCAGTCAGATGAGAGAGGTTAAAGGGGCTAAATACGAAAATTCTGAGCATATCTATGATTGAGGAATTGCCTCCTCACAACTCTCAACATGGAGACGACTGCGCCGTTGGCTAGCAGCTAATGGTGATAACAGTGTGAGTAACGCAAACAATGGCGACAGTGCTGCCAGAGCTAACAGTGCTAACCTAAAGGGGGGAACCCAAGGTACAACGCTGTGAGTAGGGACGGGGTTATCAGTGGTAACCGTGGCCATTAGGTAACATTCAACTCGGATTACAACCCACACAGAGGGAGTGTGACTTCATGCTCTGCTCAGGACTCCACTATATCTTTACTTAGGAAATACTGCAAAAATAATCTTCTGAATGTCGTTTATGGAACCTTTAACTAAATTTAAGAGACGCCTAACAGAACGAGAATGACTCACCTTCTGAATATTACTCATGGCAGGTTTTTAGAATGTGGTACACAACTTAATTATATTTCAAATTGGATTAAATATGAACTTTCCTGCCACATAAATACCTGTGAACTAATGTGAACATATACATTTGTGATTTATCTTTATTAAGCATATTAATACCAAAACTGAATTCTTAAAGTCAAGCAGAAATCTAAATAGATACTTTTACCACATTGTTTATTCCAATAAGGTACACCCGCTAGTTAGGATGAGATGTTTTTTATTGAATTTGTCAGTTAGTTCAATCTGACAGCAATCTTGAATATTAATAACAAAAGTGTGACACACAATCAATGAAAGAATGGAATAAAGTGGTGGGATGGATTTCTGGTAGACATTGTGTGAATAAAACTAATCACTGAGGGGCATGTACCACAAAATGACTGACACATATTTTCCAACTACAGAGGAACGGCTAAAACTTTTGTATTTTCCAGAGCCAACAGAACTCATTTCTTCATTCAGTCTGAGAGATTGTGACAAATTATGTGTCAAGGATTTATGATATGAGACGTAATAGGGCCACCCAGCTGGTAGAGTAAATGAATGTGCATATCTCAGTGACATCCACACATCTACTTAGCCGCCGAATATCATGCAAGCCAGGATGTGTCACAGAGTCACTGGCCCAATTCACTGTGCAACTTTGTACATCTACAAATGCTTGTCCAAACATCCCAGGAAATAGCCCTTCACAGTTATCAATCAACTTAATTGGAAATTGGCATCACCATGCATGAAACTATGTACTTCCCTGATAACTGCTCAGGTCAAACACATTTTTGCAGCCTGCTATTCAAGGCACTGCATGATCAGAAAATGCATATACCTTGATTTAATAATTATGTAAAATAGGTGCTGACAGGGTGATTCATTTATATATATGAAGAGAGAAAGTGATAGCACTGTCTGTAAATATTCTTAATGATATACTGTTATTTAGAAGAATGGAAGATTTATTTTATGTGTACATTGTTAACAGTTTGTGTGAGAACCATTACAAATACTTTTACACACTTTTGTTTTTCAAAGTCAGATTCCATTGCTGATTATCAAATTCATGAATGGATATCACTTCAGCCAAGTACAGCTGAGACATATTTTATGATTCACTAGAGCAGAACCATTTTAATATTTCAGTATCATTGTCAAAATATGATGGCTGTGCCTGTATTTTACATGGCCATCATGAACTCAAGGTTCCCCTTGAGAACAGGCGATTCACACATTTTTACTGTGAGGCACATGTTTTATGCACGCACTTATCACATACAGGGACCCCAAAACATGAACATCTGCCAATTATACCAACATGAAGAGCAGAATGTCGAGCTGATTCCAAAACTGTATCTTAACTCAGAATAATTCATGCTCTGTTCAGGGTACTCAACCGTCCACCGCCTGTGGCATTCATTTACACATTGACACATTTTTGGCTGTAGACAGAGAGTGTGTATTCAAAATTACCTGTTTAATCATGGTGAGCTCTTTATAAAAACAAAGGGCTGGATTCACTTTCATTGTTCATTTCATCGCCAGGTGCATGGAAACAAAAGCACACAGGAAAGCTTAAGGACCAATCATCGTAGAATGTCACAGACCAGATAAAAGAGACTTGGTCTTTTCATCCTTGATGTGAGGTGCTTTTAGTGTTCTGCCAGACAGCACACACACACACACACACACACACACACACACCTCTAACCTGTTTACTTCCTGGAGGAAGATGTGGCATCACAGGGAAGACAGGAGGAAAATAACAAAACCTGGAAAAGCAGGGGGTGGGATTTATAGTTGGAAAAAAACATGTATGACCCTGAGAGTTTGGCATCAGTGTTTGTGAAGAGATGTCAGTAGAAACAATATGAAATAACCTGTGCTAGCTACTAGCTATGATAGCGTTTGGCTTATAAAGTGCTGGTAGTAGTGGTCTAGATAATTCATGGGATTGCACCGCTTCTGCTTTTTATAGGTCCGGTACGTGTTACGTGATGCAATGGTTCTTTCCCGCTATCCACTTTTAACTGTATGGAAGAACGCATTAGTGTAATGTGTAAAAACTTAAGACTCTGGAGGAATCAGACAATGTCATTCAGTGCATGTCAACTGGACCACAACACAGACAAGGGAAAAGAAAAAGCCTTGGCTTTCGGTCCAATGAATAATTAAAGGATGTTGTATTGGTTTATCCTGCCTAACATGCTGCGGACAATGAGAGTGAGCAGTCCCCAGGTGAGCCATGGTGGCAGCTGCCGAGCCAGAGTAAATTGGAAAATGTTAACCGTGTAGATAATTACATTTTTGCATAATTAAAGGATATACTGTACATGTAGGATGAAAATGCAAACATTTTTTTGGAAATAAGTTTTAAAAAATGTAGATATACTCTACGTATATGTATGGATCTAGTCTCAGAAATGTTGCAAAGAGATTTTAAGTATGGCTGTTGTGTGCAAGCAACATTTGAGCAGGGCTGTGCTATTTTTCTCTGATCACAACAAAACATTATCAAATTCATAAATGGATTTATTATTCATTCTTACTTTTTAAAACTGGGGTGCAGCCTCAGACTTCTTCAATTAGATGCAGATTTGATCTAGCAGCTATACTTTCACTATGAAACGTGAGGAAACCATGTCTTCCCAAAATAGCACATTCGGGTTTCTGCTAATTGAGAATACGATATGCAAGGTGACTGATGTGGCGCCACACAATAAGTCTCATAATAAGTATCTCCAAAGAATCAAATGTCTCCTAACAGTCATACCTCTCTCTGGCCTCCACCTCTGCAGGTTCCTCTGTGCTGTTTTTCACATCTTCCTGGCCAGTGATGGCGTCCTCTTTCCTTGTGGTGCTGGGTGAGGAGCTGCTCTTTGAAGATTCCTCGTTGACCTGGAGACCCTGAATGGTGTTCTGCTGATGGTGCCATGATTGTTGACCCGCTCTAACATAGACAGGTGTGGGCCCTGGCGTCGGTGCCAAGATGCTGTGGACCGGACTGTTAGTCTTCCGTAGTCCTCCAACGCCTCTTTCCCGTGAGTGACTCTTCAGTCGGCCCTGGACAGGTGTCCCTCTGTGGTCCAAGCCATCCTGCTGGATGTAGCCTCCCACCCCGCCACCGCCACCACCTCCACTGCCAGCCGAACCTTGGGATGAATGGCTGAACCAGCGCCAGCGGAGCCTGAGGATCTGCTTCACGTCAAATTCCTTCTTCCCCGACACAGACATCCTCCTCTGGGTTTGGAGACGAAGGCAATGGTACGTTGAGTCCCCAAAAACATGGAGAGCAGAGAAGAGAAGAGCCTTGATTCCAGTCCTCACTGACTACAATGTGTCTCTTCTCTTCCGTTATTGTCTCACTACTATCATGACCACCCCCCTCCTCCTTCTATTACTCCTCCGTTGTTCTTTTAGTGGAGATGGAAAGCAGTCCTCTGCAGCTTTTGTTCTATGCCTGAGACTACTACCCTCCCTCCAACTCTCCCTCTCTGTCTTTCTCTCTCTCTTTCCCTCCTGTGCTACTGCTGTTTCTGTTTGCTGCTGCTGCTGCTGCTGCTGCTCCTGCTGCTGCTGCTGTGCCGCTGGAGCTTGAGCTGCTGTTAATGCACATGCATGATCCACACTCCCTCCCCTTCGTCTCCCTTGTTTCGCTTTCTCTCCCTCTCCCTCTCTGCTTGTCTCTTCTCTGCACACACACACACGCACACGCACACACACACACACACACGCACACACACACACACACACTGAGAGATAGACATATATACTCTGGAAATAAAATGAGAAAATCTCCCAAGCCCTGCCCAGTCCCCTCTGCTGCTGTTCTGTGTGTTTCTGTGTAAGTATGTGTGTGTGTGTGTGTGTGTGTGTGTGTGTGTGTGTGTGTGTGTGTGTGTGTGTGTGTGTGTGTGCGTGTGCGTGTGTGTGTGTGCGTCTGTGATAACAGGGCTGACTGCTCTTGCTGCGAGGGGGG
>CALSBV010011048.1:1038514-1060475 GCA_943590825.1 Bovichtus diacanthus | reverse complement strand
TACATCCTCATCTGGACCCTGCACTTTTGGACCTTTGATGGCGAAGGATGGCATCTTGATTTTAGGCATTTCAAATCGCCCCTTTGGCCCTTCAATATCAACCTTTGGACCTTCAATGTTAACTTCAGGTGATTTTGTGTCTCCTTCCATCTTTGGCATTGACAAATCCACATCAGCTTTGAGTTTCAAATCCATATCTGGCGTAGAGAATTTAGATCCTTTGAGATTTGCATCTGGTCCTTCAATATCAACTTTCGGCCCTTTTATGTCAATGTCGGGTGCTTTTGTTTCGATGTTTGCTTTGGAAAGGTTTACATCAACATCTGGAGCTTCTACTTTTGGACCCTTGATGCCAAATGATGGAATTTTAAATTTAGGCAATTTAAATCCACCTTTTTGGCAATCCATGTCAACATTTGGTCCTCCAATATCCATATCAGGAGCTTGTAGATCTCCTTCAATCTTTGGAACTGAAACATCCACAACTCCCTTGACTTTAGGACCTTTTAGTTTGATGTCAAAATCTTGCATCTTTGGTCCTTTTATGGTTTGTATCTTGACATTAGGTCCTTTGATTTTTGCATCAGGACCTTCAATCTCAACCTCTGGGGCTTTAATGTCAATGCCAGGTGCTTTCACATCAATGCCAGCCTTTGGGAGGATAACATCTGGACCATCAACCTTTCTACCTTTCAAACCAAATGATGGGATTTTGATTTTAGGCATTTCAAATACACCCTCTGGCCCCTGAACATTGACATCTGGACTTTCAACGTTAACCTCAGGTGTTTTTATGTCTCCCTCTATCTTTGTAGCTAACACTTCCACACCACCTTTGTGTTCCAGACCGCCCAGATGGAAATCCACATTTGGCATGGAGATTTTCGGTCCTGTTGTGGTTTGCTTGTCGAATTTGGCTCCTTTGAGTTTTGCTTTTGGTCCTTGAATGTCAACTCCTGGCCCTTGAATGTCAACATCGAATCCACTCTTAGGCCCTTTGATATCAAACTTTGTATCTTTGATTTCAACTTCAGGTGCTTTCCCCTTGATGTTAGCCTTTGGGGAGTTAATATCAACATCTGGACCTTCATCCTTTGGACCTTTCAGGCTAAAAGATGGGATTTTTATTTTAGGCATTTCAAATCCACCTTTCGTACCGTCAATAACAACCTGTGGATTTTTGATGTCAACATCAGATGCTGTTATGTCTCCTTTAATCTTTGGTATGGACACAGCCAAATCCCCTTCAAGTTTCGGACCTTTCAGATTAATCGATGGCATTTCAGATTTTGACTGGTTGAATCTACCTTTAGGTCCCTCAAAGTCAATATCCACTTTGGGAGCTTTTATGTCTACATCTGGGCTTTCAACATTAATTGTTGATGCTTTAATCTTCACCTCAGGTGCCTTGACATCAAATTCAGGTTTGGTAAGTTTTACATCGACATCTGTACCTTCCACCTTAGGACCTGTAAAGCCAAATGTTGGAATTTTGATTCCAGGCATTTCAAATCGACCTTTAGGCCTTTCAATTTCAACTTCTGGTCCTTTGATCTCAACTTTAGGTTTTGTTGTGTGCCCCTCAACCTTTGGAATAGACACATCCACATCTCCCTTCACCTTACTTCCTTTCAGACTGATATCCCCTTCTGACATTGTGGGTCCTGTTTTGGATGGCATCTTGATTTTCACTCCTTCCATTTTTACAGAGTTCCCACCATCAACTTCTGGCACTTTAATGTCAACCCCAGGAGCTTTTACATCAATTTTTGTTCCCTTGGCCCCAAATGATGGTAAATTTATCTGCGGCATTTTAAAATCTCCTTCTTTCCCCTTAATATTTATAGCTGGACCTTTAATGTCTATGTTTGATGCCTTTATTTCTCCCTCAGTCTGTGGCACTCTTACATCAATATTTCCCTCTACCATGGAACCCCTCAGGTTCACATCTGGCCCAGATAAGGATGGAATTTTAACCTTAGACACTTCCATTTTATATTTGCTGTCACTCTTTGGTACTTTAGCTATGATGTCAGCATTTGGAAGTCTTGCATTGGCAACTGGTCCTTCAATGTTAGCACTTGGACCTCTGATCTTCATATCTGTCCCTTTGATGACAAGTTCTGGTTTTTGCACCTTTTCATGAGTTAGAGGAACTGACATACCTGCATCACCACCGAATTTAACTTCAGCACTAGTCCCCTCTTTCTTGTTTCCTTTCATTCCAGGCACAGGCATGGTGATTGTTTTCATACCACTTACAGTGCCCTCATTTTTATAGCCTGGAACTTCAATGTCTATTCCAGATGTTGTTAGTCCTCCCTTTGTGCTTGGCAGGTTGACATCAACCTCACCTTTCAACTTTGAACCTGTAAGTTTGACATCCACACCTGCCATTGAAATCTTGCCTGGCCCTGAGGTAACATTGCCTTCTTTTTTTGCTGATCCTCCTATCCTGCCACCTCTTAAGTCAGTATCAATACCTAAGGAACCTTCACCAAGTCTGACATCCATACTGCCTGATCCCTTTGCCAGCAGGTGACTGGTGGTTTTTCCTGGTAAAGACGAACTAATTGACCCTCCATTCTCATCATTTGAGCTTACCTCTGCACCTCCGACCCCTCCTATTGTAACATGCCTACTACCAGTGTTTGTGCCGTCTCTTATCGTCATGCTTGTTCCTGACACCTGAATGCTTCCATCACCTTGCTCTTTACTCCCTCTTGTGATCTCAAAGCCTCCCTGGCCTTTACCCCCTGATACTCCAAAGTTAGGCCCTTTAAATCTGAGACCTTCTACCTCCCCGGAAGTTGTTGTGGTCTGAACTCCCCCAATGCCCCAGCGTGTCTCTGTGGAGCTAACTTGTGGCCCAGTGTAAGAGACATTGCTTGACTCAAAAACTCTGTCTTCTTCTCCCACTTTACCTGAAGGGCTGCCTTGTGAGATTCTGATACGAGGAGAGCCATCACCAGATTCGTGCCTAAGCCCCTTGAACTCTGTGCTTGAAGGTTCAAGTTGCTCTTCTATGCCACCCGGCATATCCACGGTATACGTAGTGATGCGGCGGGTGATGGTAGTAACCGTGCTGCCATCGCTGCTTGTGCTGCTATGCCGCTCTGTGCGAACATCTACTCCTTCTGCAAGATCTTCAGACTTCAGCCTTGGTTTAATCTTTTTTGTGTATATTCTCTTGTAGTCTTCATCCTCCCCACTCTGTTGATAGAAAAAGACAGGATGTAATACAGCATGCACATGTTACTATACCATGTATTTTGTTCAGCAACTTCCCCACAAACAAATCAGTGTAATTCAAATCATATAATTAAAAATTATTTACAAGGATGATGTCTGGACTGGAACCTCCAAACTGGGTCTTCCCTTCCCATGTCAGGGTGCCAATTGGTGAACGACATGGTGTGGTCAAGGGCGAGCAGCAAGGTGATTTGTCTCCTTTGTTTTGCAATTTCAGTCCAACCTTGTGGCGGTTCAATGTCTTCAGTAGCTCAGCTGTTTCTTCTGAGCTCATGTTATCAAAGTAGACAGTGGCGCCCACAATCTGGTCACCTATGAATTTTTTAGAGACAGCAGAAAAAATGTCTGTTAAGAACACTAAAAAACAAGTCAGAATGCAGGTGAGACACATCTTACATCATACTTGATGATTTGAAAATAAAAACGTAATTTTCTACCTTCATATACTTTTCCAGAGCGTGCTGCAGGGGACTCTCCTTTCACCTCCTTGACAAAGATCTCTCCTCCACTTGTCTGTTCAATTGTCAAGCCAGTTTTGTCTGGACCCTCCCAATCTGGAAAGAGCACCTCTCTGGTTTCCTCTTCTTCAGCCATCTGTTAACATAACCATACAAAAAAAAGGGTTTAAGATGAAAAAAAGGTAAGAACTTACAGTATACAGGATGAAGTATAGAAATTCAAGGGATTTATTGTGACTTTAACTTTATAAAATACCTTGTTTTTGCTTTTCTCTATTTATGTCCTGGTGTGTTGGAAACTCTATCTTGGTTATTCTGCATAAAGAAAAGACAATAATAATTATGAAGACAAAATATTATATCAAATCACTTCATGTTCACAAAGTACTTTATTCCAAACAAAATCTTAATCTTTCACCGTAAAGATAAATCCTATATTTAACATTTACTAAACCCACTCTTTAAGTAGGACTGGCTTGTAGGACCTTATGGTGAACACTAGATGGTGGTAAAACCCTTTCAGACCCTTTTCAAACAATCAGCTCCTTTCCTTCTGGGTACTCGATGTTTTGGAAATTTGGTTGGAGTCAGACCACACCCTGCCCTGAGGAAAGCAGCCCAATCCTGCGCCTACACCCCAGCTCCAATGTCAATAGAGAGAACAATGATGGTTAAAGTTCCCTTGCTTTATAAAAACACACACAGAGGTGCAGAAATGCATAGTAACGCATACAGCAGCATGTTAGTGCACGCCATCTATTCAACACACATCTACATCCACACAGTGAGGCTAGTCTATTACTAAAACAAGTACACATTTGTATATGCTCATACAAACAATGCACATCAATCTTCTTACTCTGCTCATTAATAATAGCTACACCTGTTCACCATATATTTGTTGTAATGACTACCACTACATCACAAAGGTGATCACTTTTAAAGTGTACTCTGTAAGGCAAAAGCACATGTCATTTTACTTACTGGGTGTGGTCAATCAAGTTAAGTAGAGATTGCTGGCCATAATTCAAAATCTCTTTCAATAAGCAAACACTAATGTAACTATTCAAGCCAATTTACAGGCATGCTTAGCTTTTCTATAACTGTCTATCTTTATGTGGACTATAGTAAACACATTTGCAAACATCTCAAAGATAATAAAGGTTTGTTTACATCATTCTCAGACCAGCCTCTTTGCATTTGACTCGATCATTACAACAGCAACCAGTCAATATTTGACAGCACTGAAACACTTGGCTGAATGCACAAGACACTGATACAGCTTTATTACCACGCTCATTTTAATTAGAGAATAATTCTCCTGCTGGCTGGTGCAGCTTACCACATCAAATTGTCCAGCCATTCAGAAGGTTTAAGCAAATTGTCTATTTGCCTGTAATCAGCCAAAACAAATGGTAAAAGACTATCCACAGGATGGCACAAAACAGGATACAAACAGGATATGAGTCATAGTGGTGACCAGTTGCATGTGTTTTGATGGTGTGGACTTGACAACCTTTGAAAGGGATGACAGAGGATTTTTACTAGTTGTATCACTCTTCACCATGCTTATTCAGAGCATCGCAAGATAGAATTTCTGGGTGGTCAGTTACGCACTTCATAGGGGGTGTCAAGTTTGTTCCTTTGTTTTTGTGATCATTTCACTTGGCTTGTCTAGCTTTTTACCCTGAGATGAGTAGACCTCCTCTAAGACCATTATTTAAAGTGATGACATGTAGGACATGTCGGATTGCTGAGATAATATATAGCAACTGTGGGTGATCATTTAATTCTCATACAGTTACAAAATAAGACATATAAAGTCTCAGGAAAAACTGCCCAAACAACTAGATTTCCGTATGATCAAAAACATCAATTTTAGGTCTAAATATAGAAAACTACTAAAAAACACACTTACACTTGTTTTCTATGCTGTTTTGCCCCAAAGTAAATACCTTGATCAAACCAGTAAGCCACACATACCTTTTCCATTCACTGAAGCTACCACACTATTCTGCAAGATAACAAGCTGCTGGGAACAAGAGGAACCCAAGACAAAGATAAAGAAACAGCTGTTTCAAAACGGTCGGTAATAGGCATCACTTGGTCAACCGCCATCTGTCTCTCACCACACGCCACTATACAGTATTTTAAACAAATGAGAAGGTTAGAAGAAGAAGACACTGATGTTTTGGCTAGTTCACTGAGACGTCAAATAATATGCTGTAAATGTAGGTGGTGTATATAGTTTTCTGTGTGTGTATTTGTTTGTGTGCGTGTGTTTGTGTGTGTGTGTGTGTGTGTGTGTGTGTGTGTGTGTGTGTGTGTGTGAGAGAGAGAGAGAGAGAGACAGAGAGCTGTTTGTCTCCTGACGTTATTGTATCTCAACCATTAATGGTTGAATTTTTGTAAAAGTTAGAGTGTGTGAGAATGCATTAATAAACAGTTAGGAATGCTAAGTGGTTTGCAAACTGGTCTCCCTAGTTTGCTGGACCCTCTCTATGGGCACACAACAAGTAACACACCAATTAATGGAAGTCAATAAATAGACTGGTCCTGTGTGATTGGGAATACTGGACAATGCATGCAATGCTTTCAGTTAATACTGAGCTCTCTAAAATAGCCTTTTGCACACTCTCAGGACTGAATAAAAAGAGCCAAGGCCACTGAGAGTGATAATACCGGAGAGAGGGATGGTGTTTATGCCAAGTATGATGGCAACCACTCACAGGCATCTACAACCTGATATTCTACGTCCTCTCTCTCCCTCTCTCTCGCTCTCTCTCTCTCTCTCTCTCTCTCTCTCTCTCTATCTCTCTCTCTCTCTCTGTCTCTTTCTCTCATTGTCTCAGTCAGTGTGACTGGACTGAAGCCAGTAACATGAAACTATCAAGACCTCAAGCCTTACAGTATCTGCAACATTATATGCATCTAACACAGCTGAAATGTGTGAGTGTGGAAGGGACAAACAAGGCAGTTTGCTGTGCCAAAGACCCAGCTATACCTAATTAACTCATGCAGATCAAATTCCACTTAGGTCAACTGACACTGCCAGTTATAGTATCGTAATCAGCCCTTCTGATTCCAGCCTGAGAGTATTTGGACTGAACTGAACCAATGCGGCTCATTTTACACATCCACCTCCTCTCTTCATTCAGTCAATGAAAACAGACAAGAATAGCTTTTCACGTGATCTTGGTTTCCTCACTTTATTTCCCTACATGCTTCTCAGGGCTTGTTGACATTACATGGAACTATTCAGCTTCAGTTTGAGAGGTGGACAATGAATATGAAGCATTTTCGCTCTCAAACAAGCGGAGGGTAACGTCTATGTGTTCACCAAAAAATCCCCAAGAGCAGAAGAATGAGAAAACAATTTGCTTATTCAATCCTTTATGTCTCACTCACAAGGATAACCTCAGGACACAACTCAATCTATTTCCATACATCTACTATCTAACTATCTAACTATCTTTCATTAAACATATTTTCCTTTACCCACATTTTACTGTCACTCTGTGGCTTGCATGATCAAGAGTGAACTATTTGAGCTGTCCCTGTTCTCACAGCTTTGACATATTTCTGGCAGCAAGCTGCAGGGAGGAGCTGAAGCTCGCAGCAATATAGGAGGGAAGGAAGGAACTTAGAGAGAGGGAGGGAGATGGAGAGAAGAGGAAATGGTAAAAAAAATGAAAGTGAGCAAGATAGTAAGTGAGAAAGGGAGAGGAATGGTTGTGATACTGCTCTGTGGAATGTTTGCATATGAGTTAACAGTATGAGGCCGGAGAAAACAGCCAAGTAGGAATGACAATACAGGGCTATCGCTGAAAAGTCTACACAGCAGCTTCCAAAAGCTGTGCAGAGGGCATCCTGAATATTTACACACTTCGCTCTCTTCTCTTCATTCTTTATCAGTCTCAAGTATAAGAATCCCTACTAAAACAAGCTTAGGAAATGCCCTAACATAGCATAAGCTATTTTAGACGTAGAGCACAGAGGAACAATTAACTTGACAAACATCATATGATTAGATATGAATTGTGTTGAAAACAGACACTAAATAAGTAAGCCTCTGTTCTTGGGATCATAAGACAGGCAGACAGTCTGTGACTCAAAGCAATCAGGCATCATAAGAATCAATCAGTCCTCTATTCTCTCCTTTTCATTTTACTGACATGCCTGAGAGTGACATTCTTGATGTTACGTCTTTAAATCTGATTATTTATGTCATCAAAAGCATATTTGAGGATCAAACAAAATTAGATTGTTGTAAGAACCGTTGAAGGAAATCATAAAGGCATGAGGACAACAGAAACAGATTAACTTGTTTATCCATCAGGTTTTATTATGACCTTGGATGTGTGTTGTGCAAGGGGGATGTGAGGACAGCCAGTCAGGCAAAAGCTTCTGTTAACTAGAGTCCAACCACAGAGCTTTCCTGGATCCGCCTCTCTTATAGCCTGTCATTGGCCTGCATACGGTTTGGGTTTGGTAACGTTTCTTCTGCTTTCCCTCTACTCTTAAGGAATAAATCATCCCCAGCTGCCGACTAGAAACAGTTAAAACAGTATGAGCTTGGCAGGCTTTTGACAGGGTTTGTTTCATAAGAAGGGGAAAGGGGTTCGAGCGGAACAGGTGGTGTTTGGGGGAGTAAGGAGGGCCGCAAAGAGGAGGCACAGGGAGCAGAAGCAGCCAAGTGTCAGGTTTCCACAAGGCAGGACTTTCACAGCTGAATGGCGGTGCTATGACCTTCCAGGTTCAAAGGAGGCTCTGCAATAAACATTCCAACAGAGGTTTTGGTGTCTGGCCGAATAATAGAATGCTGTTCTAAGGTGACACTGACTAGATGGTCTTGGAGTGACTAGATGGTCTTCGAGAGGAGTGATGGGTGATGAAAAATGTAGTTTTATTTGCTTTACTTAACCAGTAACAGATGTGTTGTGTGGATAGTTTGCATTATGTCTAAGGACACTTACCTTGGATTGCTCAAGCAAGGCCAAGGCCTCCAGTCTGATGCTGTGGTTCTTGTATTCTTCGCTTCTGTTGACAGAAGAACAAAAGCAGGATTGGGATTTAAATTATATGATTAAACAGTACTTAAATAACAATATCAAGAAGTCAAGAACTTCAACCGTTGTCATGCAAAAGAGGCCTATCCTGAATTAATCATGCTGCTCTCTTACACAACAACGCATCACATTTCAGATGTGTATTTGACAGTTAACGAAACATATTGCTGATTTACAAGTCACTGTTGCTTTAAGAGGTGTGCCCCAACCTATTTTATAAAGCCTATACTGTCCCAACATACAGAAAGCCACACACATATACTCTGGTTACATTCAGCATTTACTCATGGCATTTGAGTTTACATGCTCAATGGACCTTCCCAAGACCAATCAAAGCCTTCAGATGCTTTAATAATTAACCAACAGTAGTAGCAGTGTTGACCCTGGAAAGTAATTATGTAAAAGACTCCCTTTAAGTAAATAAATCCAGCTACTTGTTTGGTGTGGCCCTCACCTCTGCATATGAAAAGATAGAGGGACACACTAACACGCTATCTATCCAGGACCCAGTTCAGTAAATGGAATATGAATTAGAGAGTTAAAAAGATGCAAATCCAGTTTAAAGGGAATTTTAAAAGAAAAATGTAATATGTTTGGGAATTTCTCTACTCTACGGTTCCATTGCTTGATTGATAACTGAGACAAGACTGCACTGCCAAGGTTTAAAGTATAAAACCAGTGTTGTTCAACCGCAGAAATGGGCAGCCATATCAGCCAATATATCAATAAAATAATGTTGCAACTGTATTCATAATTAGGATTTCAAGTGTTATCCTGCATACCAAGTCGATCTCACTTTTACCCGCTGTAACTAGCTCAAAATCCTACCGGATAAATGAGGAAAATTGCTTCAACCCACCTGCATTGTGAAACAAAGCCTTCTCTTTGTTAGTCACCGTTAAAACAGACCTAGACTTGATGCCTGTACAGACAGGCATGTACCAGTGGGAACATGTCCCACAGAAAATAAATCTTCTGAGACAGCTCTCTAACCCCATCATTACCCCAGCCACCAATGTTAATAAATCTAAATTGCTCATTACTTTGTGAAGAGTATGCCAAATGACTGTGTTTGTGAGACTGTGAAACAAATACTTATGCTAAACTCTAAATACAATAGAGAGAAAGTGAGTAAACATGCTCCTTAAACCAAGCGACATTGGTGCAAAGCTTGTAGTAGCTTCAAAGTTTTGCCTAAGACTGCGTTGCGTTGTTGTTGATTACCTTTTTGAACGGGTCCTATACGGAAATAGATGTGACATAACTGAGATAAATGCCTGCTAGTACGTGCATGTCCTTATGTTTGTGTAGGGAGACCAGCGTCACAGCAGCTGTGTACACTATCTAACCCATACTCCTGTTACAGAGACTTATTAATCAGACTGCCATGTCAGGAGTCTTTCAGGTAAAGAGCTGAGTGAATGAAAAGGTGGATTTTTGTCACATATCTAAAGGTAATGTGAGATATAACTTGCCTGGATAACTGGTGCCCAAAACCAAATTAGATATAGGATATGTGCGATCCCTGATTGTAAAATATATGTTTATGACTTATTTTGGTGAAAATAGTTGATGAATGCGATTTGCGATAACGTCCAGATACATGACACACACGCAGTAATGCACGTTAGGAGACAGTTGGAAAGTGTGGTCACCAAGAGTGGGGGAAAGCAAATAAAAACATGGGACATTCAAGAGTAGAAATACCACGCCACAGTCCACGAGGCGGATCACATCGCTTTTCCTCTGTGCTCTGCTTGCAGAGAGAGCTGCTCAGTGCACAGCCCCACCCAGGCCTCCAGTCACACACATTCCTTGATAGAGCCGTCAGGCCAGCTGGAAGGGAGCCCAGCCTCTCCCCACAGTGACTAACTCCAAAGAAATGTCCTCTTTCTCTCTGACTCCGGCCTCATTCTATGCCACCCACCCTACACCCGACGTGAGTGACCACCCCCCTGCAGCCACCCCCCAAAACTCTGGGTTCTGCTCAAATAAACAAGAACACCACATTCAGTCAGATATGCACATTCAAAGGCACCCTTAAAATACACTCTCTCAAATGAACGCTGTGAAGCAACGCTGGATGGGCTGCACGGATCCCATTTTCACCATCCATGTCACCAACGTCACCATCATCATTTTAGTTGGCTCCACCTGTGCACCAAGTAGATGCAACAAACAGCACTCTGCACCTCACTGTTGTCCATTTAGGCTACACCCCATCCAAGGCCTTGAGTCTTCTTCTATGCCTTGAGCGCACATAGTACCTGCACTTTTTTGTCCGTCATAGTTTGTGCTTAAGTAGGTTGCAACACGCTGGAAACTGATCAAAGTGGCTGGAGTCAATCCATCAGGCTGATTGGCAAATCCAATCAATTTGTTGAACAGAAAACAGGAGCAGTGTGACAATGATTAAAGCTCAATCCTAAGTGAATCAGTGGTGCTGGTGAGTGATAAGATTTGATTATGAACAAATAAAAAGGCCTCAGTGCAGAGAGGGAAAGAGAGGGACAAGCAGTGACCAAATCAGTTGTGTTGTCAAAACAAAATAGACTCCCTGTTCCTCTGTAGACTGACGTAGCAAGAACAACAAAGACAAACAGAGACACAGCAGGCCCTAGATTAGGTTCACTCTTCCCTCAAAAAAACGCTGATAGGACATGCATGTGTGACACATATAAAAGGAATGTGCGTCAAAATAAATGGTTCTTTTCTTTACTCCATAGTCTACATAGCCCTAAACCAAACCACAAGTCCTGCATAAGACCAAAGCATGCCCACTGACGCCAACGTGGCCTGCTGCTGATTAAACTATTGTGACTTTGGCAGGAGTTGTGCACAAAATGGAAAAAGTGAAGAAAGCTCTTAAAATCCTCTTCCCTTGCTTTTACGAGATCACAAAGTGGACCAGGGGTTGTGCTGAGAGTCAACTATGTCTTGATTTTAATGTAAATTATATTCTAAGCCTCATGTCCACAAAAGGACAGTAAAAGAAAAATTATATACTACATGAGGCGGTAAGTACCGGATAAATCATGGCTATCACTCCCCTAGACATCCAAGGAGGGAGGCTCTCACTTTGAATTCGCTCTCCCGGGGTTTCTTCCATTTTTTCCTTATGCGCTAAGGTTTTCAGGGGAGCTGCTGTGGGCCTGTAGATCCCACTGAGACATTGTATGTAATATTGGGCTATGCAAAAGAAGACAACTGTAACATTTTTGCAACAATTAAACTACAGCTGAAGTGATGTGATCCTGGGCTGGCGCCTGCAGGCAGTTTTGGGGCCGAGAACATTGAGCCAGCAAGTAAAAAACAAAGAGTTTCGGATACAAAGTGACATAACTAGTTACACAGGAGAGAGAAAGAGGAGAGTGAGGTTTTCACAGTTCTGCCACATAAATAAGATATCATGTCAGGTTTACAGACATCCATAGCAACCTTACATAGGCCATGTCATATAACTGCCCAACTTCCACCCAATTTAGTTTGTCTTCCACAGCTGCTGTTTGAACAAGAACAAATGCAAGTCCATTAATGGAGCAGGAGGCAAGAAGGTTAAGAGGAGGGCTAGATGGCAACTGTAGCAGCAGAATGTATATATAGACATAAGACTTCCTTAGCTGTAGAGCTTGACGCATAAGCACAGTGTCAGGATATGTATTCATACTTAGCATTTCAACCACACCAGAGAGGTGTAGAATTGTTTAGAGCAAGAGAGTGTTGCATTGTGATGAGTGTAATTCTTTAGTATCTTGTGGCAGATAAAGAAAACCTAAACAAAGCTGAATGTATTTCTAAATTTACATTCCAAGCCCTGTTGCCCTGACATTTTGGCTGCCTCATCCCAAATAGATTTTTTGTAACAGTTGCTGCGTGCCCTTCTTTGCAGGCAGGGCAACATAACAGTGTTTGTGGGGGTTGGGGTGTAAGTCAGACAATTAGGGGAGGGCAGGTAGACTGTGCAGTAAGGCAACAGTCATGTACGATGGATTGTTTTTGGATGGATTCGTATTGCAGATATCTGGCGGAGCAGTGGCAAACATTATTGGCTTATGAGAAAAATGATTCACACCCTTTCTAAATCCCTTGATTGCAGAAGCCCCACCAAGCAGCTACAATAAAAAAGCCTGGATTGCATGCATGTGCATGGGTGTGACTTACAGAGGTATATTGTGTGACTTGTGATGACTGTCTCATCATACTTCTTAAATCACTATTTCCCAACAACAAGGCAAGCAATGCTAATCATAGGTGCACCACATAGCAAACTGAGGACATGCCGAAAAATTCCGAACCAACCATTGGATGGATGAGAAGGGAGTGGCTGCTGGGTGGATTGCCTAGAAAGTCTTTCTAAAGTCGCACACTACAGTTAGCTGTTTATTTGCAGCTGGGTGAAACTTCCCTCACTGGAACAGTTGCAAATCTACAAATTTCCTATTGTTTTTAGTTAACCAATCCCTTGGGTGGGACTTCAGGGACTTTGTTGGAACTGCAGGATGTCCGAAAGCCAAGCTTTGCTTCTAATTGAATGGCAAGTGTGAAAAAAATGAGCTATAGTTTGATTGCAATCACCCTCCCTTCTTTTAGATTATCATTACATCTCCTCCCCTTATTTTGCCTCTCTTAGCTGTCCCTCCTTCCAACAACCCACTCAACAAACCCATGAGGAAATGGCAGAGGAAGTGTGTTAGAGACCAGTTTCTTTCCGTTTCACACTGGCACGGTTGAGTAACACAACACCTCTCGCCTGTACTGCCAGTCAACAGGGCGAGAATATATAGTGCTGCTGTGAGAAATATCTTAACATGATCAAGCTAAGACCCCAAACAGTCAAGAGCCATGTCCTTTTCTTAGGGCTAGTAAAGCGGCTGTTTGTCACAGGGATGATAAGTGCAACAAAATCACCGGGTCTGTCACTGTGCACCACCAATGTCAGCAATGATATCAAATTTTTTGGGGATTTCAAATGTCTTACATTACACCAGGTGACAACATAATGTACCCTCTGTACTGTACTGCACAGAGCAAGTACTCAGACAAACAGTATGCGCCCCAGGCCCTGTCAACTGACAAGCATTTGAGCTGCAGGCAGTCAGGAATCAGTTATGAGTTTCCACGCTTGATATATAAGTTTCATTTTCTTTGTCTAAGTCCATCACTTGCAGCAAAACTCTACATTTGGGGTATACCAAGTAAAACATGAATTTTTGAAAAGCTAAAATATAAATTAGAGCTTAAATAACAGAGAGACCTTTTAGCCCCGTGTCTCCATTTGTCTCTTCAAGCAGGCTGTATCACAATCAATCACCTTGACAAGAGCAATCTGAGAAATTCCGGACATTTACTGTGAGGCGCTCAACATGAGTTGAGTGCGCATTATAGAAAAGACTGTGTAGAGCGGAGCGAAAAGCAGCTCTCCCAAACACTGACATGTTTTTTGGGTGTGGCAGGGGGGAAAAATGGAGGACAGGCAACTCCACACCAAGAAATTTGACTTTCAAGCGAGATTCAACAAAGGATTGCGTCTGGTTTGCTTTTTCCTTAACCTTTTCCTCAACTTGAACAAATCAAACCCAATACAGACTTTATGTGATCATTCTAGTTTGAACGGCACCTGGAAAGACGCCGTTTATGCTTTAAGTATGTACGCAAGTTAGGCAGAAGCATATATATCTCAACTTTTTGGGCAGATAAAGTGCGTGTCTCTCTTTCTCCAAAAGTGCGAAGTCTAAGCTCCCCCCTCTATGCCTCAAACCTGGTTTCAATTAGCTTGTCTTTCCAAACCACTACATTCCATTACTCCCCTCCTCGCCCACCACCCCGCCCATCCCCCCTCACTTACTCACTCCCTGACTCTCTTTCCCCGTCTTCCTCTCTCCTTCGCCCCCCCCCCCCCCCCCCCCCCCTTTCCTCCCCAGAACACCCTGGCCGGGTGCCCGGGTTAAGAGACCCAAGGTAAAAGAAAGACAGAGAAATCTCTCTCCGTCCAAGATTTTATAAAAGTAAGTCATAAGAAGTAAACATGCCTCAGTACAAAGCAGCAGTTATAGATGCCAACTTTCTCTTACGTAACTCTAGCTGGAAAGGAGGTACGCCTTGTTCAAAAACGGATCATATAAAGAACCTTCACACATGTTTGTCGCATTCCCCAAAAGCATTTAAAGGCCCATATATGAATATATTTATATATTGTCATTGTTCCATATGACTGATAAACAAACAGCCCCCTACGACACAGTGCATAACTTTTTTTCTAGGCAGAGAAAAAGTTATGATCAGTACTTTCAATGTAGCTGGAACACTAGCTGGATTCACCATGAAGGACCTTGAACGTGTTAAGAGGGACCCACTGCGACAACCGTCTGCAGCATGTACAGGGTTTTTTTCTTTCCCTTTTTTTTTTGACTATAAAGGGTGCGCCTCTGTGAGGAGACAGCGAAGCAAGAAGGGAGGGAGGAAAAAAAGGCGGGGGTGGAGGGAGGTGAAAGGGAGGAATCCACACCCAAGCTTGTTGCTGCAGGCTTAGAGAATAGAGAATTACCTTTACTTTCTAAACTGCACAGCCTCACAGCAAAGGGCGTTGGACAGATAAGACAAATACCTGAACAATAACATCAGCGCAAACAACACGACTCTTATTTCTTCACGATGCTCCTTCCATTGAACTTTCATTAAGTGTGTGGAATATAACTAATAATATCCCAAATAATAGAGATTATGTGTAATCAAAGGACATCCACGTTGCACAGTAGTCAAATCGCTAAACAAGTAGAGTGATTTTGGGAACCTCTTATTTCTTGACTAAAATCACATGAAGATACCCTGTATTATTTCTATAACAGTTGATTCCGCACTCATAGGCACTTTGGATAACAATCATTGTGTGCAGTTGCAAGAAAAGTGAAGTGCGCAACTCTAGTCAAGTCCTCTGAATTCATCTGGTGGTTGTGGGTACACACCCACTTCTCATGTCTTTCGCTGTTTTAAATCAGTATTAAAAACTTAAAAGACAACATCACCGCCACTTTGCACCTTTACAGAAAAACATAAGCAATAACACAAATGTTCTCTTCACAAAGCTTCCCTACAGAAAAACCTCCTTTTAGGCAAGACGATAGTAAACCAAAGAAGATAAACACAAATAATAAAGTAGGACAAAGTCACTGTGACCTTGCCACTGATACACAGACTCATTACATGTGCCTGTTGGAATATTACAGGAATGTTGGATTTTGCAACTTCATTTTGAAAAACTTTGGCCAAGTTATTATAAGGGATCTCCTATTTTCCAGCAAAATTACATTTGAAACAAAGAATAACTGGCAACAAAGTTCACAAACACAGTAAAAAAATCTTCAATCTGAGAAAAAAAAGTGCATATTTACCTGTGCGCAGTCTTTGCGCCCAAGAAGCCTCACACCAACTTGAGCATCCTTGAAAACGTGTCCTGTCCCCTTCTCCCCAGCCCAAGAAAACACTTCTTCCAGTCACAACTTTGCAGTCTGTTAGGATTCACTCTTTTCCTATTTCTCGAACAACCAAGTTTCCAGGGCGTTTTCTCTCCCGTCTCTCCTCCCTCCTCTGCTCTGAGTTGATTTAAACTTTTTTTCTGTGTAGCTGCTCCTCTGGGCTGAGCAAAGTGGTTTAGAGTGAGCTGGGTAGGGCTCCTGGTTTGGAGAAGGAGGGGAATGCATGGGAGGGGACCGGTGCGAGGGAGTGGTTCTCAGTAGCCAGGGGACCACCCACTGCTCCGCATAGAGGGCTCCGATGACATGTAACATAAAAAGTAACTTCTGCTTTAAAAAAGAAATGGAAAGAAAGAAATTAGTTCTAGTTCATCTCCAAACTCTTACCAGCAGTCAGCACTTTTGAAATTGCTTTTATTAAAAGTATTATAACATCAAAGTGAGCAACTAGCAGTGACAAAGCCATATAATATATTATTCAAGCAATGCATAGCTTTGGATATGGTATGTTTTATCTTTTCTGCCAATAATAATCATTTAAAAAAAACTAGAAGATACATTTTGACTGTTTCTAAGCCATTCAAGGCATGTGACGCACCTCACTATAATTGACACCCATGCACAAGGGGCAGTCTTTAACTGCCTTGCATAAATGTTTACACAACGATCAGAGCAGCAGTCAAAACGCACTGTATCCTTTTTCTTAACTTATTGTCATCCTATAAGATATTTAAACAAAATAATTTCAAATAATTTCAAATAATCAGCTTTTGTTTCACATTTTGGAGTAAGAATGAAGTACACAGAGTACCACACCACACCATAAGAAGGCTATCATATCATAGACAATGACATAAACATGTTATTACAGCATTTAAACTACTGAACACAAACTGACACAACGTTATAATTATCAAAAATGACTAAGGAGTAAGTCCTTTACTTACATACAAAAGGCAAAGTGTGTATTTACAAGACAGGATTTTTTTTTTTTAAAGAAACGTGTTTTAACAATGCCCACCCAGAACAAAGTATTACTGAAATGCATGTGTTACGTTAAATAACTTTATTTCTGTTTCAAATTTAAAAACAACATTTTGAAAGCAGCAAATTGCAATTGTAATAGTAATCTGAGTCGTTGTAAGTATGAAGACCACACTCTCGCCCCTGTATGATTTTGTAATAGCTAGTGTCACATGAAAGATTTTTTGTGAAAGAGTGAAACATCATAGTCATAGGTACTGTTCCTCTTACAGCCTACTGTTATTTCAATTATTTTAAGAATACATTAAAGCCATGATGTACTGAATGATGTTTCTGTTTTCCTCTCTCACATAGGCTACTATTGCTGGCATTGTTGGGGCTATTATATTACTTTTAGCAGTAACAAAGTAATATAACGCGTTACCAATAGGATTTGACCAATATCGTTACATTAACTTGTGTCATTCATCCACAACACACCACTTGCGCAAATTCACCACCAGAAAGAAATATCCCCCGAAGAATTCTGTTGGCAAAATGTAATGGCTGAGATGGCTGTGGAGTCAGACGCTACGTCTTATAAATTGGTACACTCCTATTACTTTCAGTTTATCAAAGAAAAGGACAAGAACATAATAAGCCAAGTGCAATCTATGTCTAGGGAAGCAGGGAACTCCATACAGCGAGAAATAGCACAAGAAACCTGAAGAAACACCTAGAGCGAGTTCACGCTAACAGTAAGCTAACTAGGACGTTGCTACTTGTGAGCAGAAGAGAAAGGCTAAGCAAGAGTGTGCGAGCAAACTGAAGCTACAGTATTGGATGGATTTCTCTGGATCTGCTGTACAGATGTTTTAATCATGCATTATTTGGTTATCATACATTTCTTTTATGTATTTCAAACATTTATCCATTACTTTTAAGTAGCGATTTTAACAGTTTCCCTAGAGTAGCTGTACTGTAATGCATTACCATATACTGTATATATATATATATATATATATATATTACACATTCTATGTGCATTACTGTTTACACATTACAATGGGTGGTGTTTAAGTGTTAGAGCTGACTCAATATGTGGATATATTCTTTAATCAAACTGTATTTATTATTGTTTTTTTAGTAGTTTAGTAACTCTATTATCTTTCCATGTTCCCCACATACTCCCTCGCAACTGGTACAAATTTGGTTGGGAATCACTGATATAGAATATGTGTGTTCATCCAGTTTTGCCAGTTTTTGTATGTACTTGTTTACGTCGCTCACTAATATTCAATGTCCTTGATACACCCCTACCTCCTGTCACACTTGTGCTTGGTGAGGTAAAATAGCAAACATGCAAGTGGTAAAGCAAACACAGACGAAGCCACTGCGTGGCTTTGCAAGGATCGAACAGGGTGTGGCACAGAGACACACGCTCGTACATGTGCGCACACACATACATTTTAATATTACCACATTACACCACCACGAGCCAGACAGCTCTGATTTTGTTTTATCTCAAGAACAGGGTGCAGTTCTCCCACAAAAATAGGAAGCCCTACTGTTTATGTGCGTACATGTGTGTACAGTATATGTCTTTTATTGCGTGCATGCTGAGATAAAAGTTGAGGAGTAATTCCAACTATGTGCAAGATAAGCAGAGATCTTAAAGCACTCTGTATAAAGTGTGGTATTGCTTTACTCTTTGGAATGCAACAGTGTTGTGAAAACACAATGCTAAAAGAAAATGTTCATAACTTCAAAAACAAAAACATTACTGTATGGATCAGACAGTTCTGAAAACATATTCTGCAAATGAATAAAAAAAATTAAAAAAACAACATGCATTTCATCATGTTAATTGACTGTAGAGAACATTTACTGTATTTCTGTCCAAATGTTGTAATTTTTAATCAATGAAAAGTATCATTATGCTTCACATAAAGTGTCCTGTTTCTGTTCCTGTTTGCTCAGCTCTACGCATGTTTGACTTTTTACCACTGAGGTGTGGCTGCTTCGGCCTTTGAATAACTGTTTCAGCTTAGAGCAATTGGTGCTTCCCGACAGACAACTCCTATGATGTGTGCACATGTAAACAGCAGGAGGCTTGTCCGAACTGGGTGCTGCTCAACAGCTTTTTTTTTTTTTACAATCCCACAGTAAAAACTGCTGCGTATTCTTTACTACTCAGAATGACAATGCTCATGCACTTTCACTGTTTCTTACCCTGATGACATGACTAAAAATAAACGCCTTCATTACTTATTGATTCACCTGTATTAAATCTTAAATCAATCTTCCATAGAAGCTGGAGATCAAGATAAGCAGATAACGATAAGGAGGCGAGTTGGAGAATGAGCTTTGAGTCAACTAAAATGTGGATTGTGCAAAAGAGATAAAACTAAACAACTAAAAGGGCGATATCCAGGATAATGTGCACATGCAATGCATGTTTTTACAAACTAAATCCTCTCTGACTGTCACCACTTTGTGGCAGGTCACTCTAGTTGAATACAAGGACATGTGGAAATGGGTGTGTTTCCTGGTCCTAGGTGTGTCAGCCAGTGTGAACCAGCGCAAATAGCTTGGCTCAGACGCTCGATGACTCACGGCCCATGACTACAATGAAAACAGGGCAGCTTAGCTCGAGAGGAGAGAAAAATTAGAGGATTAGATGGGGATGGACGGTTGAATGTGTGTGTGTGTGTGTGTCTGTGTGTGTGTGTCTGTGTGCGTGCGTGCATGTGTGTGTGTGTGTGTGTGCACGTGTGTGTGTATGATTAATGTTTCCCGCAGGATATGGGAAGTCACACTGGCCTGAGCAAAACTGTAATTTACGATACAAATACGATTAAACAAAAATGATTAAACCACACCTGGATATACTGGTTAATTCAATTCCAGTATAATAAGTTGTTTTTGCAGCTGCCGATCATTGACAAAAGAGGCAGATGGGTGGGAGTTGCACATTTGATTGTGACAGATACAAGGGACTATTTCAACACATTTCAATTGAGTTTTTAACCCCAAGGAATTTACAATAGTTTTGAAAATAGCTGATAAAGGTTGGGATGTGGTCCAAAAAAAAGAAAACCCTTGTATTATACTTGCAAAATGTCACAATTATCAACTGAAATTCTTTCCTAAATTCGGACAACGCACGCAGTGTACTTGGCATATCGCCTGTTCGCATGAGTCATCAAGATAATTTGTGAGAACATGGGATACAATAGAAGGCTTTTATTCCAAAACACATTTGAGAATATAACTCTTCACTGCTCTTTTTTTCTTTCCTTCTATGTTTACTATGTACAGGTCACTACAACAACATTTATTTTGTAAATACTGTAAAGTGTAATGCATTGCATTGGTTACATTTTCAAAAAGCTAGCGTCTGAGGGAATTAGTAATATACAGATTTGCACGAGCAGCAAACCTATTCAAAGTGTCTGCTTTCATTGAAACTGATCAATTATCGTGTGTTGCATTTATGGTCTCTTGAAAATGTAATTCAACTTAAAAGTCTTTGACAAGATCATTGTTAAAGACAGGCACAAACTAAACAAACCATACTGTGTCCAGATAGAAGAGTTCTTTGTAAACCAACTTCATTACATTTTTTTACACAATGCAACATTGTCAATAGTGTTGACTGCTGAAGACACAGATAAACACTGTCAAAGAGGCCTTGTCAGTTTCAGAAAATGTCAAAGCAATCGTGCTACAGAATTATCTTGTGTTCTTCATAAAGGAATGCTATTGCTGAAGATGAGTCAAAAAGGCATACATTAAACAGCATAGCCATTCATATCTTCCCACTGCTGATTACTCTTGGACTTTCTACTTTATTTCAATACCACCTGACCTCATGGCCTTTTTTTTAAACACGTGGACTCATTTAAATTAGGATCTCTTTTTCACATGTACAAGGAAACAAAAAAAGGACGTGCCAGTTCCTCCTGTGTAAAGATGGCGACAAATGCGTGACAAAGGTCATGCGTGATCACCTGCAGCATCTGCTCTTTCATCTCAGAGTCTTTAACTCAGTCGGTGCAACAAGACAAACAATTCCTGTGTCAGTGTTATGTTTCATTCATTGCATGTGAATGATACATACAAACACACTGGTGTACACGCATCAGTTGAATGTTTGAAATGATCCAAAAAAAAAGTTGTAATTCAGATGACTGATTCTAAACAGTAATTGCATGCCTTTTCTAAGTAGTATATTTTTAACAAGGTTTCATGCAAATTAACAGCTTCATTATATTCTGCTGATTCATTAACACCTGCAAGTAGAATTTAGTTACTACTACTAAATGATATATGATTACACTACCAAACAGCGTATTAAGTACTTATCATTTGCTCCACCTCACACTTTTACAACACTAAAATGATGTGCATACGTTTATGCATCAGTAATAGGCCTAATAACACCATGACATCTAATAATATAATGCCAAAATGGGCCATTCCGCTGCTTACTTTTGGTTTACTTCATTCCATTTTGCCAATAATAATTCCCAAACATATTTTGACTAAATCTATAATGTTAACCATGGTCAGAAATCAACGTTAAAAATGTCCTTTCTTTATTTGCTCAAACTGAGACCAGTGAAGCTTTGAACATAATCGGAAAATTCCTGACTTTGAATTTGCTGTGAAAGTTAAGGAATGGCCTCATCCTGTTTTCCAAAATCCAATTCAACACAACTTAATTTAATGAGCACATATAATTGGA
>CALSBV010011048.1:912945-1038504 GCA_943590825.1 Bovichtus diacanthus | reverse complement strand
AGCCAGAGAGATGATTTTCAAAAATTTTACTTTGAACTTGTTTGCCACATGCATCATTTGATGCATCGTATGCGACGCATCATCATACATGTGATTGTGTGCTATCCTGCGCCTGGAGCCCTGTGAGTAAGCAGACCACAAGTTGGGACTTCTCTAAACAAAGTGGACCTTAAGAAACAACAGCAAGCAGAGCGTATCCATGGAGAGATTACACCTACAAAGAAATCACAGTCAGCTAATGACAGTGTGCAGTACTCAAGATACATTATCTTGCAACACGCAGGTCACCCCGCCTGATATTTGCCATCACCATAGTAACTCATCATTGGTAATCATTTTGGAATTCCCCGCAGCGCGTGCTCCCTCACACACACACACACACACACACACAGACACACACAGACACACACACACACACACAGACACACACACACACACACACACAGACAGACAAACACTGATGATTCAGAAAGGCGAGCTACTCCTTTGGTGCAGAGAAGAATGTAAAAGGGGAAAAAGGGGAATGAGAGACAGATTGAATTGTGGTTTCCACTGCAAGTTGTGAGTCACGAACACGAGGGAGGGACGGAGAAAGAAAAAAAAAGAGACTATTCTGGGATGGCTGCTATAGCAACATAATAAGCAAGGGGGCAGGTACATGAAGGGATGTTTCCATAGCAATGCCCTGTGTGTGTATGGATAAATATCACATGCCACAAAGCCTAACGTACTAAGGAATTTTTTTCTACTTTGTTTGTAGTTGTTTGTTTTTTTAGATAACATTATGACCAATCCCGCCCCTTTCCTGTTCTTCCAACACAACCTGAACTGTCTTTTCATGTCTGCACACTAGACTCACCTAAACAGACTAATGATGGGAACACCTTCCACATGTTCAGTCTTGGCACCCCGTGACATTGTGCAGTCAGAGTAATTAAGTCACTGAGAGCTTGCCTTTAGCTGTGTTAGTCATGCTCAATTGTTTCAACATATTAGCCCGCAGAAAATGAAGAAACTCCATATAATTGACACATTCATGGAGACACAGATACCTCTGTGTTCGCATGTGATAAGACCACTGTGTGATCAATTTCTATACAGTGTCTGATAATCACTCACTGTTGACTGTTTGGAATCATTGATCCAAGGGAGTGATAAGGGGTTTCGCAAGAGTTTCTCCTCCCTTAGGCCCACCACTCATCTGCTGTGCTTCAACCGAAGCAGATACCTTCCTAGACTGCACATTCCAGTCATAGCTGTAAACGTTCCAACACTCCAACTCGTTCTTTGGGTAGTAAGTAAACTCGTAAAGTGCCAACAAGTCAACACATGACACAGCAATCTTTCATATATTCACATGCAGGGTTGAGGTACCTGTTTGTTGAAAAGGCTCATCCAGGCCTAAAGTGTCTCTTTGTTTTTACCAAACGTCGCAAGGAGTGGTCTGTTTAACGTCTTGAAACAATGCAAGTTACTCTAAACTGTGCTAATGTCATTCCTTATACCTGCAAAGTACCTATTTACTACTTGTGACAATTTCAGGTGTGTTTCATGGGAACATAATAGATAGCCTGGGGCCTGGGCTGGGCAATAAGAAGATATACAGTAATAATCATCAAAACGCTATAAAAATGTATACATCGTTTCTATTGCGATATAGGCTAGACCTATAATATAAATTAAACTGTTAAGTTCTTAAAATGAGAAAATACTACTACTACTACTACTACTACTACTGCTACTACTACTACTATTACTACTACTTTTTATTTGAACAGTATTTCATTCACACAGGAGTATACCAAATAGGCTTCATCATGTGGTTATTTCTTATAGACTATTTACCGAGTTACCAGAAAACATGCTATAACGTGATGACAGATTTTGGCCCTAAATCTACATTTTTCACACTACCCGGGGCCAATGTGAAAATTGAAGGTACAAAACACAAAGTGCTTACAAAGCTATTATTACTAACTTTTAAATGTAGTATTTTTTTAATACACAAAGCTGAATCTCATTTAAAGGTAGTGGATCAACTGGAAGGATGATGAAAGGGAATCAATTACTATTATTACATTTTCATTACATTTTTTCCACGACAGTGATCAATATTTCTGGACTGCGTAGTCATGGCAGTGCGTAGTATAGTTTTGCTTTAGTTTGACAACATCACTCCCAGTGCCCCACCTCCAGATTCTGGTAATATGAGCCAGAGGCAACTCTGGGGTTTCATGTCCAAAAGCGCAGGGGCTGTCTGTTTTCCCTCTGCCGTACCTCTCTCTTCCCTCGTGTCACGCATTTTCCTCTCCACTCTCACACAGGCAACCTCTGTTGCAGGGCAACGCAAACTCACCAAGCAATAACTCATAAATTTGCCCTTTTTAAAACAATGATGTCCCACTTCAACTTAAGGCTGTTACTTGCAGGCATTGTTATGAAGCAAAGCCAGCTTGGTTGCCTGCCAGTTTGTCTCTGCCTGCCTTCTTCAACTATTTCTCCTCAGCAGATTCACCTTTGACCTCCCTTGTTCCATGGCAGTACTAAATTACTATGCTGCGTTTTAGTGCCACGGAGAGAGCGCACACCCCTTTAAGTGCACCACGGGAAGAAACGCCCCTCACTCAGGAACCGAGGTTGAGATCGGAAGGTCACCTTTTCTTGCCTAATAGAAACATGCTTTTCACAATTCCCCTTTTTTACATGTTTGTCAGTGTCCTTACTTGACTCTGATTGAATTCCAGTCTAGCATTAACATGTGCCCGGCTGTTCCTCAAATGCAAGTGGACACTTAAGGTGAGAGAAGCCCTCAAGTGCTGAGTAAGGATGCCTTTTCCTGCCCCTTTTACTTTTGCAATTGCAGTGTGCGTGTGCATGTGCGTGTCAGTGGGGTTGCAAGCCCAACCCCAGACTAGAGTCGAAGGAAAACTCCATAAAACTCTGAGGGTGGGACTCTGTGTGTGGTGTGGCTGAGTGTTGTTTCTTACTTACACACTCTTCTGTCGGCCATTAAGCCCAGACACTATGGCAGAGCTGTAAACAACAAGAAATATCTACTTCAGGACTTTAAATATTCCGTTCATTTTACGGTCTAATTATAACCCTCTTTCTATAGTCACCAAAACGCTAAACCTGTAGAAGAAACTTCTTTAGCAATAGCATCTACAATGTATGATCTTGATGATCTTATTTAGAGAACACTTTGTTGGATTTCAGCCTCAGACTCCCCATTGTTAGCTTTTCACCTCGCTGTTCCAAGCCCCCCACCTCACTCTTTTCCAGATGTGTGTCTTGCACCACCAGATGCTCAGCACATGCATACCATGCCTAAAGCTCATACGGGGGACTGACAGCTACACAGGGACCTTGTGTGGTGAAACAATACAGCCTCTCTCTCTCTGTTCCTCCCTCTCCAGCACTCCTCACTGCTGCAACTGCTTTTAACAAACCCCCCCACCACCTCGTGCACGGACATAGACAAATGTCCAGAGAGCAAGGAGAGGAAGGAAAAAGAAGTAGTGACTGTGTGGCTGAGAAAGAAAGATCAGAGGGGGAGGAAGGTTGGCAGGACTGGAAGAGAAAATGTTGCTGTTGGCATAAAACTGCGTATTGTTTTTGTGGCTGGCTTTAGTTTAGCTTCTTAACTCTGAAGTAACTAAACACAAATAAGGACCAGAATACTGTATGGACTTAATATTGCTGCCATTGCGTAACTTACCTCAAGAGGCTTAAAACTGTGTTCTCCTCACATTAATTTCATATTTGATTGCATGATGAAGTCTTTTGAAACGCCACTCCTTCAGCAATCGAAGGGTTAGCCATCAGCAGTGTTGTAACTACTGCAAGGCTGTGGGTGAAGTTGAAGTTATTTGCTCAAGTTACAGCCCTCTTCCACCACGATCCACAGGATGGGTGAGTCATGTGTTCAAGGACTTGGGCGCTTCACTGTTGTGGGAACATTTCCATTTTCTGATTTCCATGAGACCGCAGAACAAACTAAAATGGCCTCCCTGATTCAACACGAAGATGGTTGCACCAAAAATGATCTTGAATCACGCTTAGTAGGTTGGAAAAAAGTACACGTGACTCACGCCGGGATGAGATTCTTTTCTTGTGCATCTCTTTTGTGTGTGTGAGTGAGTGTGTCAGAGAAAAACAGATGCACCAAAGATCTTCATTTAAGATTTTTAACATTCAGTAATTAAACTGGAGTTGATTGTGCTAAATACATTACTCAACATCTCTAACATTCAAACAGGATGTGAATTTTTATAGATGTCATTTTGATTTACAATATGGGGCGGGTCCAAGTGTCCTATTTTACCTGCGGCTATATAGAACACACAATGAAGCACCAAACAAAGAAATCAGTTATAGCAGAAGTGAAAGGATAAGCCAGGTGTGGGAACAGTCAACAAATCATCAAAGTGCGATACAAACCTCGATACGGTTGGGTGTGTCCAATTAAAAAAAGTGCTTCGTCTTCACTGTACAACATGAAGTCTACCAGACAGAGAAGAAAATCATATGAAGCTTCAAACGATTTCCCTCAATTATTAAGAAAAGGAAATTAAAGAATGGAAAGTTTGCAATTAGTTTAGCTTTCAGTCCCGTGTCAGGAATGGCTGAATCTGTGTGCACATAAAATGGCTTTAAAAATTCTATTCCTCTTAATGGGAAGTTTCTTTTTAAACGATACCAACTTGCAGAAGTAGGCACCGAAAGAATGGCGTTTCTGCATTTTAGTAGGGTGTGGTCAAAACATACAACTGATTTTTGTATCTGCCTAGGAAATAAGATGCATTTACAAGATTCTGTATGAATGTCCATGTATTTATAAAATAAAAAGTTCTTAGTGGGTTCATTTAGAGAACCGACTAGAATCACAGCATTGTAGGATTTCCTCCTTTCATCAATGCTGATTTCCAATGTACTTGTATTCCTAAATGAACCTGAGTGGATTCAACCAAAAGGTTTTTGGTAAATATAACGAGGCTAAATGTTGTCTGTGAAACTTTGAAAGGAAAAGCACAAGTTTTATTTTAATGACCTTTGCCCTAGAAGACATTTTGAAGGGCATCAAAGTGGATATTCTTTAAAGATTAATTTCAGGCTTCCTCTTCTTGGGGAAGCACCAGAAACATCAAAACAAAAACCCATAGTTTAAAGCAGACGACATTCTTGGATTGGGCAAACCACAGAGCTCAGCCCAGTCTTTTGGATGCTCCCAATTCAACAAGCTCAACTGCTTTCCAATGACAAGTCTTTGCCTGCCACCTGCTGGAATAAGAAAACACTGCAGCATCAGCTGAACCTTGTGGTTACAGTATAGAGAAGCCACTGATTAACAGCTGTTCCTCTGCAGGCTAATTCATGTGTTCGAAAAGACGTTTCCCAGTCAGGATGCATGACGAGCATTCACCCTTTCACATCAGCAGTATATGTGGAACAAATGTCTAGTATCTATTGCAAGTCACTAGTGTTAAAACAACTTAACACAGAGCTAAAAGGCTTTGTTTTACTGACCTCTTCTGGTTGAAAGTTTCAACTCTGATACATCAGCAACCACACCCAGCATTGCCATTGGGTGTGGTCTGAAGTGTTAACTGTTGCATCATACAACCGGGATGACAAGTTTTGAAGAAACATGCAACTGTTGCAAGGTTTCACATCTACTTTTGACTGCAAGTCCAAAAAAAGAAAAAGAAAAGCACAATTTGACTGCTTTTGTATTGTTCTTTCAAGTCTGTTTATTGATCATTGTGTGAACCAAATTAAATGTTTTTTTCCCATTAACATGTTGCTTTTCTGGTTGTTCTCTTACTGGGAAAAGATGTAGGAAATGAAATGTAATTGTTGACGAGTTACCACACAAAACTTTAACAGAAAGACGAAAGTCAGACCACAAATATCAAATCCCATAGATGGCATTGTGGAAAATGCTTTATTTCGCAGGGCAAACAAAACCAGTTTGGGGCCGCTGAGACAATTCACTCGTCTTCAAACACTGTCATTCTTGCAGTAAAGTAAGCACGTGGTGGCTGAAAGTCAATAGGTTTTAAGTGCAGGAAAGCAGAAGCGAAGAGTGCTTTTGTTCAGACTGTCCGTGTCCTCTCACTTGAAGATCTTGCCTTGGTTGAAGGCTTTACCCACATGTTTAAAGTCTCCCTCCCAGGAAAAGTACTCCTTTACCATGGTCTTGCACTCCTCGCTGTTGGAATCCAGCTTGCGCCACTCGTATGACTCGTAGTCGATCTGCCAGTCTGGAGACAGCTAGAAAGGGAATAAAGATACATAATTTGAATGAGAGTGCCTTACCTCCGGGTCTGATGACTTGATAATGTACCACCCGACAGATTATCAAATGATAGATCATCAAGTACAGAATACTTGGACCGTCACATGTTGTAAATTGAAAAGTAGATTTTAGTCATATCACTTAAATTTTGCAAATGACCAAAACTCAGTAGAACAGTGCTGACACCGATTAACCTACATTTTAAATACATTTGAGCTCTTTCATATTATTTGTGCCCATAGCATGAACCAGCCTATTACTCACTGAAACAGAGATGACTGGGATGAACATGGTCTCAAGTTTCTCTTCCCCCGTCAGATTAAGACTTAATGCCATGAATGGACACCGCCTTGCCCAGACAGGGGACTTCCACTAACTTAGAAGAGAGAGAGAGACTACCAACTTAGAAGAGACCACTAACTTAGAAGAGACCACCTACTAAAATCAACATTCGTCACTCAGGAAACCCGTTTTATGTTAAGCTGAAGTCAAAGTATTTTATTAGTGACAATACACAAAGTACAGTCCAAATCAAAAACGAAATGTTGTGTGGGGATGTTATCAGGTAGAATGCGTGTTCACTCATTTCAAAACTTACAGTGAAGGCGAGGTCCTGGCCTCGGAAGATCCAGATGCCTGAGATGATGCTGTCGTTGTTTGTGCCAGACAAAATGACACTGGCGAAGGCGTTCTTTCTGAGTTTGTCCAAGCGCTGGAACATACCTGTTAACATGGAGGGGGGGTTAAGACATTAACAAACAAATCCAAAAAAAACAAAAAAAGCCATGCATAATGAATTGTGCTCAACACATTGAACACTTGAATTAAAGTTCATCTGGATGATCCACTTAAACATGCCCACCTTTTCAGATATGTCTAAAACTAGAAACACCTGTAGGGAAGTTCTGTCTACATTTCAGCGCCCTAAGGTCAGTCTTCTTAATGTGCCCATAGCATGAACCAGCCTATTACTCACTGAAACAGAGATGACTGGGATGAACATGGTCTCAAGTTTCTCTTCCCCCGTCAGATTAAGACTTAATGCCATGAATGGACACCGCCTTGCCCAGACAGGGGACAATATGATTTTCCCAAAGAGAGCGTTTCTTTATTTGAGTAGCCTATAAGCCTGTCTCCGCCCGACAACTTTTGAGAAGCAGCAGCTATGGTTTTAAAAATCTAATTATTCCTGAGACAATTACCAGCTGAAGCTTGTTTAATTTATCTTTAGTTATGTATTGTGAGCATAATCTTAGAATCAAAAGGCCGAAATATGGGCCAAAACCACTCAGAAAACAGGTGTCATTAAATAATCTACACACCAGGCCTCCACTTGATGTTTAATATTTCTACAAGCCTAAATTACGTTAAAATAATTTAACATGGAACATTTTAGTATGAATTGAGTCACATTGTGTTTACAATAAACAAACATTATCTTAGGGTTGGGCCAAAAGACGATAACAATTATGTAGGGTTAGAGTCAAGGTGTTGGATAAAGTGGCAGCTGCCGAATCTCACCTGTGATAAGGTTGCAGCTTTTGAAGGTAAGTGTAAGCTCGTCTGAGTATTTGTACTGGCTGTACCAGATGGAGTACCCCTCACGGTCAAACTGCTCCCAGAAGTGGGGAATGGCTACCGTCAGGGTGTCCTCATTGGAATACTTTCTCTTGAACTCGTCCATGACAAATGGGCTATATAAAAAAGAAGAACATTTTAATTTGAGCGAAAAGGGCAAAAGATGGAGGTCATAAATCTGCTTTCTGTGCATGTAGGGTAGAGACAAAGACATGATGTAGGATTAGGCAAATGTCAGACATGCATGTTTGGTTCAACTGCAGCAAACTAACTTCATGTGTGACTAATTTGAAAAGAAAAAAAAAGAGAAAGGTGTTGCTTGCTACCTTAAAATTTAAGGACATTAGGAGGTAGAAAAGTCCAACTGGAACAATACAAACTACTTGCACAACGTAACCCATTTTACAGAGTAATGTTTCTGTACTTTAGGATCAACTTCAGATCTTGAGGTTTAACCTGGTTTGTGCCCATAGCATGAACCAGCCTATTACTCACTGAAACAGAGATGACTGGGATGAACATGGTCTCAAGTTTCTCTTCCCCCGTCAGATTAAGACTTAATGCCATGAATGGACACCGCCTTGCCCAGACAGGGGACTTCCACTAACTTAGAAGAGAGACTACTAACAGAGAGAGAGAGAGACAGAGAGAGACTACTAACAGAGAGAGAAGGGATCATCTGTTTTCCGTGAAGAGGAGTTTCCCCAATTGGTGTACAGGCCGGTTACAACTCAACAAATCTTGCACTGATAGCAAATCAATGCCCTAAATGCACCCAAAGGGAGTCAACCATCTCAATTCACTGATAAGAACTCAGGAAAATAATCTGCTGAGGCGATCAATTGGAATGGAAACATGCAGACTATTGACTCTCCATTGTACATGGTTGGCCACTGCAAGTTGTTTTTCTACCTCTTTGGCAGGTGTGCAAAGGGGTCCTTGGTTTTGGGCTCAGCGGCCAAAGCAGCATCACAGTCGTCAATCTCCTCTTCTGGGGCAGGCTTCTTCTCTTCCTTTTTCTTTTCCTTCTTCTCCTGGGGCTTGGCTGCCTCTTTCCCCCCCTTCTCTTTTTTAGGAGGGGAATCTTTCTTGGGCTGCATCTCAGCAAACTTCTTGGCTGGTTCGAAGAAGAAAAAAAAAATTGAAACACGTTTTGTTAAATGTTCCAAACATCTGATTTTGAACTCAAGACCTAGAAACCTGTATAGTAAATGTGTCTTACACAGTAACATGTCAGTTTGTCTTTTTTCACTGTGCCCATAGCATGAACCAGCCTATTACTCACTGAAACAGAGATGACTGGGATGAACATGGTCTCAAGTTTCTCTTCCCCCATCAGATTAAGACTTAATGCCATGAATGGACACTGCCTTGCCCAAAGACAGGGGACCATCTGTTTTCCCTAAAGAGGGAAGTTTTCTTTCTAGTTCTATGAAGATGAACTGTAAAATATTGCGAGAAATGTGAAGCTTAAACGGAATTCTGTCCCGGAAAATAGTTTACTTTCATTTGCATTATTGTTTCACTTTAATAGCCATTTGTCAAATGACATGTAGTTATGTGTAATCCTTTAGTATTTTATCTTCCTCAAATTATATACAATTGTGCAAGTTTAACATTCTGCAACAAAAAGGCATGTGCATGTCCAATTGCAGCCTTTAAATTAAGACAGTATGCGCAATATGCACATCTTCTGATCTCATTGATGCCGACTCACCATCAAACTGGGCCATCTTTTCACACATCTTGACCTCTCCAATGACAGCCTTGAACTGGGGCTGGTTGACACAGGTGACGAACCAGCGAGTCACGTTGGGGTACGGCTGACGAAAAGAAGGCTCAAGGACCTACATGGGGCAGAGGCATGTTAGGGCGTTCTGGAGAGTATTTGGACTCAAACATCAGTACAGAGATCAAGTGTTGCTCTACGGACAAATAAAATGAACGGCGCGCGTGTGGCTTTGTGTAACCATTTTTCATTGTGTGCATGTCAAACCTGTTTGTAGAGCCAGAGCATGGAGCAGGCCACAGTGATGTCAGCAAGGCTGACCCTCTCTCCCACCAGGAAGGTACGCGTGTTCAGGTGTTGGTTCAGCACAGCAAGGGCCTTCTTCACATCCTCCTTGGCTTGCTCTGTGGCCTGGAGAGACCCAGACAGAAGAATGACTATGCAGGATTACACAACTTATAAACTCTACTGCATGGTCAAGTGCCAAGTCTCAACTGCTGGGTGTTGCACTCTGGCCAGCTGGAACTGGCACTCACCTTCCACCACAACTACCAAATAATCATTTAAGTCTTTAACTTGACTAGAAAATGCTGAGCTGCAAACCTGCTTGTTGAACTGCATGATTCCCAGAGTGGGGAAGACCCATGCGCTGGCTGGAGGGATGATCTCCGAATCAGCAAAGCTCACCCACTGTAGCACCTGAGCTGCGGCCTGGGGAGTGGCACCACGCAGGGCATCATTGCTCACTGTGGTTGAGAGGTGGAAAGTGTTAACTCAAATGTTTTCCCCTTATAAAATAATAATTTTCATACCATTATACAGTTTGTACACAGAGTGCATAGAAACAGTTGCGTCTGTGTTTCAGTATTAATGTATTCCAAGCAGCATAGAAAAGCAGTTACAAGTAAAGATTAGTTAAGTCTGATGGAAAAGCATGATAACCAACATCAGCCTAAGAGACTGCTGATAAAACTAGCCTCTTGGGTACATTTGTTTGAATGGTTATTTATGAAAGTCATTTTTCAAATATAGAAATTAAAATACATAGCATATAATGCCACAGACATTTCAAGCAAACCTGGCCATCAGGTATAACTTAATAGTTCAATGTAGGTGTGCTGTGATGGATGCTAGTACACAGTGAGCTGAACATTATAAATTTAAAATCATGTTTGCCATGGTAATGCCACCACAAATTCTAGGCCTGTTGGAAACACTAATCAGCATATACACCACTCCCTTCAAGCCTGTAGGTAAACATTAAATATGAACCTTTTGGAAGAGCACCCAAATTGAGTAATAAATGTTACTTACAGAAGTGAGCAATGGCATTACTCTCAAACAGACAGAAACCGTCATCTCCCTGGTAGGCGGGTACCTATAAAAACAATGGCATAATTTAAGTTTAACACAAGTAGCATGTTTGTATCCAGAACGTCAAGCCCTTAAGTGCATGATGAGACATGTTTGTTACAAGTGTTGTCGTCAAACTGGTTAAAACCCATATACTTAAATACATTTGATTTGTTAAAGAAATTGAAATATACAGCATTCATCGTTGCCGTTGAGACTAAAGCTACAGTGAAGAACACAAGAAGTATCTTAAAAACCAAAGCATAATTGCGCCAACCTTGCCCAGGGGGAAGTTGTTGAGGAAGGTAGGGGTACGGTTCGTCTGCCCGAAGGTGAAGGCAGGGGAGTTGCTGGCGACTTTGAGGCGAGCCCCACTGTACTGGGCTGCAATCTGGGCCTTGAAGGCCCGCCAGTTCTCTGGGTATGTGTACAGAGTCTGAAATAGGAGACAACATTGCAATTATTATTATTTTTTTATTAAAAAAATACATAGAACATTTCATTTGAACACTCATATTTGCAGTATTGTTAACAGGTTAGCAAGACCATGAAGCAACCAAAGACTGTTCTCATGGAATCTCGTGTGGTACCAATAAAAAAAGAATAAATAAAATCATGCTGGCCTTGTAATGCAGTTTTTTTTGTTTTTTTCTTCTTTAATACGCTATGAAATATCTACGGAAAGACAATGCCATATAAAAAGCCACAAATCGAGTTTAAGGGAGATCGCTTGGTCTGAAACGAATTAATGGTGCTACTCAAAACTGGATGCTTGACCATTTTAAATGTACAGGGCAGAATGAGAGCAAGGCCAAGCAGCTGGAGTATAATTTAAAAGGTAAATAGGAAGGCCGTCAACCAAGGACAAATGTACCTTTTAAAACAACTACATACCAACAGTAAGCTATATTCACGTGGTTTTTAGCTAGTTTTAAATGCTAACTGCTGCTAGCCATCATTACCGGTAATATAGCCCGATAGGTTTCGTTTTAACAGCTGTAGACAAAGTCAATTACAGGTTAGCTGCAAGAAAAGGACATAAGGATCAATATTAAGCAAAAACACCTCCAAATACAACAGCAAGTTTACACAGCTTGAATGTAGCAATGGTAACGTGGCACAAGCCTGGGCCAGAAGAGGGGCGTCATTCACTGTGAATGCAACGTCAGGATAGCAAAAAGCTAACCTTAGTTTGTATGAACAATGAATGAAATTCTTCGGAAATACCCCCAATAACAGCTACCGAACAGGTCCAAAGTACAGTTTACGTGCAAAGGTGCTCAGAAAGAGTTCGGATGGCTCTGATTTTAGGCAGATTGCGCCAGGAAAGTTGAACGAAAACCCCCAAAATAGCAGTCTTTCCATCTTACTCACCCCTGCCGCCATCTTCAGGACGAGAGAAAGAAAGAACGAGCGTTCCACTGACGTATTTACGGCCGCCAGTCGTGCGCGCCCCTGACGCACGCCCGCGTTCACGTTTCGCCTCATGTTAACAGAGACGGTTCTCTGATCTTATGTACAAGTCTCTTTACACATTAATGAAGATCACTGCTCTGACAAGATATTAACATACAGTGACATTTAAAAAGATGAACAAGGATACAAAGATATAACAAACAAAATATTTTATTACAGTCCGCATACAAAAAAACAAAAAGTTGAGATAGAAATTGTGAATTCTACATTAAAGAAACGGCAAATTAATGTGCGCCGCTTCTGCATTGTATGCCATCTTGCTGTGAATTTAGCAATTTGAATCTTACACCAGTTCCAATAAAAACAAATGTAGGTTGTCATAGAAAAAATTATGTCACCGTGGGGCTTTTCTTGTGTAGAAAAATATTCATTTTGAAAAGGAAATAACTAGGCTACTACATAAAATGTGAAATGTGCTCCCTCTAGGTCGAATCAGCTCACAAGACCTGGAAATAAAGCAAATAAGGCAAGTTCAACAATCAATCATAAAAGAGAAAATAAAACATTTTTATAATTCAGGTCATACACCGCATAGCCAAAACTGTTCCATCACAACTACAGAAACCAAATTTAAATCAATACCACGTTTTCCTTATTTGGCGGAATAATTTTTACATTAAATAAATCCATGTAAGGAATGTTATCAATTTAGGCCCATCTAACCATCCACCACTTCTATGAAAATGTTCTTTGTAATACTCACCCAGATAATCATCCATGAGAGATCCAATCGCAAACTGAAAAAACAAGAGAAAGAGATTGTTTTTAACAGACTGTAAATGAACATACAGTACATCACTTCTATACACTACTGTGTAACACACCTTTTCATTATTTCTGCCTATGGGGAGGAGAAAAAAAGAAAACACTTACAATGTCATTCTTGTCCACTCTTGTTCCCACAATCTTTAGCCGGATCTCATCATCTTGTTGGATCACAATGTCCTTGAAAAGAAGAAAAGAAAAACATCCTTAAATGAAAGACAGAAATTATGACATAAAGCTTTATATGCCACTCTTGCTTTCTTCTGTTTCCTGAAAATACCCTCTTGAACACCAGTGTTAATAGAATTACCTGGATTGTTACATGTACTAATTACATTTTTTTTTTTTTTTTTTTTAAGTGATCAAAAGGCATAGTGATGAAATTATCTGGTGAATATGAGATTATTTCAATAAACACATTCGTGTAATATTATAATTGTTTTTAACCTCCAGCTGGTAATAAGAAAAAAAACAATGGATTTCCTTACCTCATCAACTGTCTTATAACAAGGAGGATTGGAGTTGGGGTCAAACTCCATTTCTGAGGGGATGGACTGCAAAAACAAAATTTTGCGTAAGATAATGATAATATAAATCGAAAAGTGTATTAATGCCTACCAATTTGGTCAACAACTATAGTTATGTTAAACGGACTCACATGGCGAGAGATGAAGCAAGACATGGGACCAATTTCTGTGAACAATCCAACCTGAAGAAAATAAGACACAAAAGATACAAAGTTATTCACTACTTTCAACACATCAACTACTACAAACTCATAAACTCTTCACTGGAACAACATTTATTTTGATGAAGTTGAAAAAGGTGTGCCCTATAACAGTTTTACTTTTTGACGACATGATTAGTAGTTGTAACATGTAAACAGGAGTTACAACACTGTGCAGATGTTTCATAGGTAAATGTACACACTTTGGATATTACAAATTGTTATTGAGCAGTACAGTGTCAAGATGAGGTATTATATTGTAAATATGTCATGTATTAAGTCAGATTTTACATGTTATCAAAGAATAATGTCCCAGTTTTAAAAGAATCTGCATCGTGGCCAGTAAACCTGCATTGTTTTGTCCCTCACCTTGTTAACTTGAGTGACCACAGCATCAACCACTTCCCCTTTAAATGGGCGGAACACAATGGCCTTGTACTTGACTGGGTAGAGGACAAATCCTCTCCCCGGCTGGATTACACCCGCTCCGATATTGTCAATGGTAGTGACTGCAATGACAAAGCCATACCTGAAGGAAAGACAAACATAAAATTGATGACATGTATATGTGCATGCAGGAATATGAATGCAAAGTTAAGGACTTTGTTATGCATGTTGATACTGTCATGGTGACCTAAAGGGCATAACAAATACTGGCCCTGATCTTGTTGAATACCTGATGTATTCAAAATCATTACATATATTATGGTGCAAATAGATCAGACCATCCTTAGGCAAATCATACCAGAATATTGTTATTACTTGATAGTCTATCCCCTATGAAGGAGATGGAAACGCACATTTGTTTATTTATGCCTCTTACTCTGAAAGTGAGTACCAACATGCATTGGCTTGAAGTTCAATGCACTTTAGTAACATCTGTTCCAACCTAATATATGCAACATTCCCCTGAAATGACAACTTTCCAATCAAATTACAGCCTCTGTGCCATTTAGCTAAGAAAATCAGAACAAAATGAACTTATTTGTATGTAATTGTTTGCATATGATTGAGTCTTGCAGCCACTCACTTGCCAGTGCAGGTACCCTCCACTTCTGTGAAAAGCTTCTGCTTCACGGTGTTGAGGAGGTTCGGGCCAAAATACCTCGGATGTAGTAAGATTTCATGCTCCAAAGAAATCTGAGAACACAAAACGACAACGCTTCCATTCGTACTGTGAGTTACATTATGTAATAGACATTGTACTGTTTTAAGTTATGATGAACGAGATCTTGCGGGTGTTGACTCGGTGCATCTAGTTAATAAGAGACAAAAGAACAACTGGTGGTATTTTTACATGGCTATAAAATAATAACGCCAAACAATGCGGTGATGATTTAAGAAGTTGTGTTCAACTGATATAGCTATGCTAACCGATCGAGCTAGGCACACAAGTATAAACCAAACACCCTGCTATTAGCCGGCGCATACACGGAGAGTAATACATATACTTACATGGTAAAACATGTTCTCTTTAATGTTCAAGTCGTAATCAATTATTTTTTCTTGTTTTGATAAATTATCCAAACCGTCTTTTACTTAATGAATGAAAATCTGTCGCTCATTCGCGACTGAAGTCATTTCCGGGTCAAGCGGTAGGTTTGGGTTTTTTATTGCCCTGGCTTTTATCTCTTAGGGGAGCGTACGCTCCATTTACATGTTTATGGATTAATAAATCCAAAGTACTTAGTTAATATTGTAAAGAAGAGACCCTGCACTAAACCCTTTCATATCAAACTTAAATTAAACAATTTATCTGTGGGGCTTGTTGGCCGTAACCTGCATTAAATACAGGCATTTAAACACTGTCAGTCAGTTCCACACTGCCCCTGGCGGCGAGGAGGAGTAGCGCAGGAGGGCGGGGACAGACAGCAGGCGTGACTCAATACGGCTCTATGATTGGATCGTTTTCCTGACATCTGACATATCAACGAAGCAAAACAGAAGATTGTTTTTACAACACAAACGTTGTCTTGATCATAGGATTCTGACACAACCCACCACAACAATTGAACAGCAACTGGCAGTTGGAAAAGCTGATAACTTTTTTTTTTTTAAAAAGAAGAAAAGTGTTTTACGTCGCTACATTAGCAGCAATAAGTCGATACCTCACAAGTATTGGCCTGACTTCACAATTCTGGGAAGACTTGAAACTACCACAGCTGACCGCAGAAACGCTTCTTCCGCCTCCTGCATTTTCCAACCAGGCAACATGGCGAGTAACCTCGTCTCGAGGTTATTTCGTCCCCCTGTGTTTACACAGCTGGTAAGTTGTCCAATACTACCCTTCTTCTGTAGTCCTGTTTCTGTATGACTCGTGTGACTCCTGTCCTCGGTCCAGGCGTCTCTCAGGTCGTGTTGCGTGTCTCGGGGGAAGGCGGCGTCCGGGATCAGACACTTCTCCAGCAGTGATCCGCCACCGGAGAACATCAGTCGCTATCCAGTCCCTTACAAGAAAGACCTTCCTTATGATATAGTGGATCTTATGGAGGAAGTTGAGTCAAAGGTAAGAAACCTTCATATACATTTAACCCTGCTTCACATTAACATTGTCACCAGTCTTATTTTACTACCTTCTAAATTTCACATTTCCTTCTCTACAGGGAGGTTTTTTGCCCAATGTCTTCAAAGTCCTCTCTCATAGACCTGCAGAGTTCAGAGCCTTCTTCACTTACTACAATGAACTAATGAACAAAGAGACAGGTGTGAGTTTGTGTTTCTTATGTTTCTCTGTGGAGGCAGTAAGTGCGAGTGGTGTTACTCAGGGGCGGTGATAAAAATGATTGACATCCTGAGGACAGCGCTTGGGCTCCTAAAACTGGATAAACATCTAATTCCTGACTTGTTCCTGGCCACCTATTCTACTCTGGGCCCAATGGATCATTCTCAATTTACCTCTCATCCGGCTACAAGGTCGGGCTACACAAGATGTTATTTGACAAGGCAGCTTTTGTAGGCAGTACTGCTGTTTTTTGTTTTTTTTTCTCTCTCTTTTTCGCTCTATTTGGCTTTTCTGGTTGTGTCATGGACAGATTATGAGACAATGGACAACCTGTCTACATACTGTAGGAACAACATACACAAACTTTTGGTTTCTTTGCGTCATTTTCCGTCTATTTTTTCATCATCAGACGTGACTTGATGTGTCCAGAGCCACTTGTTTTAAATAAAGTCACCAATGTGGTCTTAAATATATAGCTGAAAAGATGCTGCGTTGGCAATGCTCTTGGCAGGAAGAAGAGATTTCACCGTCACAGTGAGAGGGCCATGATAAAACTGTTGATTGCAGTCATTGCAACAAGAGATCTGCAGAGCACATTATGTATTATGATTTCTTTTTCCTTTAGGTTTCAAACCTCAATTGCACTTTTTTTGCTTCCGTTTTCTTGAAATAAATAAATAACATGGGTGTTTAGTTAGCCTATATATGAACCGTGATCCAAGTTATTGACGGATGAGAAACGTGCACTCTGAGGGCCAATTAAGAATCAGTGGCTTGGAATATAAACGGAGCACCCCATTGTCATGTGTCAGCTCTTCAGAAGTGAATGATAAAGGGGATTAGAGGAATTTAAGACATTATGTGGAACAGAAACTAACCTGGAAGTAACCCGCTCCACTTTAGCTAACTAATATATGACTTCACTATCTGGCTTTATTAATTGTGTATAGCCATATTGGCCTCTGAGCATTTACACTTACAACTTAGTAGAAATCTAATCTAATCCTGAACAACAAAACCATACACTACAACCTTCTCACACCGTCTCTACGAAACTGAACATTATAAAATCATTTTGCACATTTGTTTTTGGCATTGTGCTCACTTCCTGAATATCATGCATCTGTTCCAAGAGGAAACCTGCTCATTTATCTGTATACCTTTTGCTGATTAAAACCAACCAGCTCTGATGATATGTACTTTTATATTTGATTGGTGTTGTGTGAATGTGTGTTATTTATTTCACAATTTCACATTCATTTAAAAATGTCTTCCAGGTGGATTGACTAAGGCAGATCGTGAGCTGATTGTAGTAGCTACCAGTATCCACAACCAGTGTCTTTACTGTGTGGTATCCCACAGTGCATTGCACCGCATCTACTCTAAGAAACCCACTCTTTCCGATCAGGTACAATCTTTAGTTGATTTTTACTACTCTCCTCTGTTTTGCGTATTATAATACACAATTGCTGTAGTTGTCACACAAGTGTAGTTAAGTTATACTAGGCATTTTAATCAATCACAGCAAAACAATGTTTTCCTGATTCAAAAAAAGTTATTAAATCACATACATTTCCTGTTTTTCCTAATGTACTCTCTCCCTACTTTCACACAGGTCGTTGTTAACTATGAAAATGCAGAGCTGTCAGCTCGGGAGCGCGCTATGGTGGACTTTGCGATGGCCGTGTGTCGCTGCGACACCATCACAGAGCAGCATTTCCAGTCTTTGGAGGAAGTTGGCTTTGACCGTGAGGATGCGTGGGACATCGCTGCCATTGCTGCTTTCTTTGCCATGTCCAACCGGCTCGCCCACCTCACCGACATGAGGCCAAACTTAGAGTTTTATAACATGGGCCGTATGCCACGGGACAAGAGCAAGGACAAAGGGAAAGCGGAAAGGGAGTAGCGTCACAGACCACATTATCAGATGTCAAGGTGTTTTATTTTTATTTTTTTCTTTAGAGGAATACGAAGCGTGTGAGAGACGATCTCTGTTGGTGTGGACCTTCCTGTGTTTGTGGATGGGGCAGACCTGTCATTGTGTGTAGCTGTCGTCATTATGTCTGCTTATTTACCTTGACATTTTGACTTTTAGGTGACTGGTTGTTCACTGGACACTTGCCATTTGGTGGGAGAAAAGTACTTTTTTTTTGCAGCTAGCTGTTGATCACATTTCAGTTTCACACTCTGTGTCCTGAAACCTATGAAAAAAAAATTCCATGAAATCAGAATCTCATGCCAGCTCTTTATTTCCTTGTTCCCCAGTTGAAAGTGCTCTTTGTTATGAAGAGTTGCAAAATGCATTGTGACTGTGACTACCAGGAAGATTTTAAATAAATGACTAGCATTGTTTACAGCAATGTATGCCTGTGATCTAACGTTTTAAAAGGCACTCCCTTTATCTACTAAATAAACAATTTTTCTTGATAATATGTAAGATGTGACACTTATTTTTCTGACATTGCCACTTAGCTTTCTTTGGGAATAATTGATTTATAATAAATCCCTGCTGGCAGGAAAGTGTTTGGACAGTAAAAAATTAAGAAATCACATAATATTGGTGAAGTATTGTGTATTACCACCAGGTGGCACCACATCCTTGCATTTATTGGAATGGCTTAAATTTACACTTCTAGGCTAGAATTAAAATATTAATGTGATCGTATACCCCATACAACCTGCACATATGAGACATAAGCCAACACAACATTATAGAGAGGAAAAATGATATTTATCAATGAGTTATATTATTAGGATTAGACTCATACATGATGGGGTCAAATCTTAGCTGTAATGTTCAAGTTTATTTCACTGGAGATGTCGTGAATCACGGTTCCTGTTCTAATTTCTGTGTGTTACACAACATTCTCTCACAAAGTTTATTTTCTGGCAACCTACTTTTAATGTTGTCTTCCCTGTGCTGTCTATCATCCACAGTGATGCAAGTCTAACAGGACTCCAGGCGTCACCAAAGATTTACTTTGGTGTACATGTGTGAGTGATGTTGGGAGTTACAAACACTGGCTTGCAATAAGAGCACATATGCAAATATATATATATATATATATTTTTTGTATGAATCTGAAAAGTACCTCGCTCCCTTTGATATTAAGTTTTTAAGTAATTCACACTTGAGAAAATGTGTTTGACTGGGAACAGAGCTCTGGTGAATGACAGCTCAGTCCAAAGAATCACGAATGACGTATTAACATGTTGAATGACGATCTGAAAGTCATCCAGAGTCTGAAAGTCATCCAAACTTGATATTTACTGCAGGGGGACTTTTCAAGTATACACACACACTCTCATTGAAATCCTCTGACAGAGCTCGAGACACATTGTTAAATCGTCTGAAAGCTAATCCATTGCCATTATTAAAGGTCATTTCACTGATAGTTTCCTCTCAGTGCTTCTCCTGTCCCGTCCTTATCGCCCTGATTAAGTGTCATATGTCTCCGGAAGTGCTCATGTACTATTACAGCTCCTCAGGCACCAACCCTCCTGACCCCCATGGCTCCTATTAGTATTAAAAGGAGACAACAGGCTCCAGACGAGACAAATTTATGGTCTGCCCTGTTGTCACTCATCTTATAACTCTTCAGGTCAAAAACAGAATCAAAATAGAACTATCATAGGAAAACAACGTTAGCAGCTTTTTTTGTGGAGGCTTTCCCCCGTTTCTTATTGGAGTCTGTTGGTACATTGACAGATCTATAAGATTTTATTCCTGTTGCAAACTGGAAGGAGGGTCTGGGGAGGCTCGGCACTGCGACTTTATTCTTCTGAGGTAGATAAAAGGCGATGCACACATGTCAAATGGGGGCATGATAGAGAGTAGGGGAAAAGAGTTGTAGAGGAAGTAAGAGGATTGGTGAGGTGCTGGGTCAAGGGGAAAAAAGATCACCAGTGAAATAGACATCATTTATGAAGCTTAACTTCCGTGTGGGTGGATATTACTGTAAAGTAAAGAGCAAGAGCAACAGGTTTAAGACATAATTCATCTGAGCGGTCCTCACAGCAGTTTTCAGAGTTTGGTCCAGGAATTTGCAGCAATTTTTGAGGGGATTTTGAAACCGCCGTATTTCACAGTAACCCGATGCACAAAAAATGACCCCAAAATCGAAATATTTCAGAATCCTTTCGACTCAGAGGTTTCACTCACACAACATTAGAGCCATTATTTAGGGTGAACGTGCAGTGTAGAATGTTACGAAAAAGTCTCCACCCAGATTGAGTCTTTCCATGTTTACAACATAAAGTAATAACTTACTTTAGAAAAGGAAACCGTGAACCAGAGAGATAATGGACAAAAGAAAGACCCTTTCAATCTCAAAAGTTAAGCCAACACAAATAAGAAGCCTTTCAAATGCTCAGAAATGTTTTGATTTGCACAAACATTTCTATGACAATTGGTTATGTGCTATGTGGGGAGATTGTTTCGTCAGCGAGTTAAAAAAATACAATTTCAATGTATTTGATTCAAGATGAAGATCAAGTGATTATTTCTGCTGATTTGAGATTTAGTAATACATGTCAAGTTAACTCAATGCTTTGATACGTGAAGTTTTAAAATTGTGAATCTACCATCTCTTTGTATCTGTGCACAGCCTCCAGACTTCCTGCGGTTAGACTCAGCCCACTTAGCTCGGGGAGAGATAGGAAGGTTTGAAAATAGTGCTTCTCATCTTTTATGCCTCCGCTGGGTGTAGAGAGCAAACTTAACACAACTCTGAGAGTTGTCAGACAACTCTTCCATTCTTGTCACACTTGCAAAGGAGAAGACCTGGAGTGGGCATTTAAAGTGGGGGAAATTAATTCAAGGAAAAAAAAAAAGGGATGCTCTGCCCCAAATTATGCTTTTTCTCATTATTTTGCGGTGGCCAAACTCTTCAAACTGTGGCTTATGATTGGTGCGTAGTTTGCTTTTTCAACCCGCTAACTGTAACATCAAATTTAAAGCCAAGACAATACCTCCCACCATACCTTTGACTGGTTGTGAGGGCACAAGGTAGGAAAACTACTGATGTGGTGTTAGAAGGGATTAGGTATCAAGATAAGAAGCAACAACTTTCACAGTTTGAATTACAGGTCTATCAGTGCAGTGACTATTTTATTGGCAAGCAGCGAGAATATATCATAGACATGTTTTACTAGTTGAGAAAAAGCTGTTGCATGCCAATAAAATAATGATTAAGATGAACATCAGACCTTGAGTCATTTAAATGAGATAGTCTTGAATTCAGCAGTATTCTCTCCTTTAAATGATCAGTGCATTGCATTTCTATGCTAACCTAAACTCTTGTTTGATGATGTATGTTGTTAACATACTATTAGATAAACTGGCAGACATTTGAATCTCTCTTACCACTGTAGCCTCAGTACACCAGAAAGCAGTATAGTCAGGAAATGTGTTTTAAATAAAGGGTACTACTGTGATGTTGGCCACCCACATATCGTGTGCACATATAACGCCTATTTATTTAAATCATCATTTGAGCTGAAGTTCAAGCCCACAGGATTAGCTGAACATTGATTCTGGGAAATGATATCTGACTTGACAAAGCATGAAAAAAAACACATTACAATTGATTTAAAAAAACAACAGGAAATAATAAAATGTAATGACCGTTACAAACTGATTTTATCAAGATACTATTTTAGGATGGCTTTTCCCTTTAACTGAGATGCTCTATTTACACACAAGGGATGCACTCGCACTCTGTGACTCATTGAAGAGAATGCAGACGGGCATAAGGACTGAATTCTAACCAAGCGAGCACATATGGGACATTAGCAAATGGACAGACACAAGGATGAGGCCATTATCTGCTCTGTTAAGAGAGTGCGTGAGCATGCATGTGTGCAAGTCTGTAGTGTTAGTGTGTGTAGCCAATTACGTTCTCCAGCAAAGTGTGTGTGTGCGTGTGTGCGTGCGTGCGTGTGTGTGTGTGTGTTGAATAAGCTACTTGTCCCTATAGACTCTACATCAGAGATGGAACATGCAGTCAGTCCCACAGCTGTGACACAGAGGACGGATGGCAAAAAGGCAACACATCTTTGAAAATAGGCTAAATGATTACGTCAGATGTGTCAGGGCTTCTGTTTGGAGCTGACCTTTTGTTACACTGATAGCCTTAATACTGTGAGGCACACTGATGCTAAAGTTAGCATGCTAAAATGTTCACAATGACAATTCTAACATGCTGATGGTTAACAGGTATAATCTATACCATGTTCACAATCTTTAGCCTGTTAGCATTGTAACATTAGCTACTTAGAATTGAAAAGATGTAGTAAAAGGGTTTTGGTCTTAATGTAAAGTATTAGAAAAATGTAAATGTTGACCTGTTGATAAAGGTTGAAAAGTTAAAGGATCCCCAAAGTTATCAAAATTAAATCCGAGGATGACATGAACATTTGTCAAATTTCACGGTATTCTTTCCAACAGACATTTCACTCGAAAACACAAATGTCAACCTCATGGTGGCACCAGAAGGGGATTACTAAAGTCAATAGGGTTAATAGTCTCGGAACCATTAATATCTGTACAAAATGTTGTGCCAATCCATTTTGTAGTTGTTGAGATATATCGCACTGGATTACTTCAGTGTGAACCAAAGCGGTGGATTGACAGACCAACATTGTTATCCCTTACTCCCTTTCCTGCTTTCATATGATACGTGGAGCAACCTGACGAGACCTCATAAAGCAGGAGAAGAAAATGAACTTTAATACATTAGTGCTATGAAATTTCTTCTGAAAGTGTGTTCTTATATTATGCCTGGATAGGACAAATCTTCTAATACTCCAGGATTGTTTTACACATTCAAATCAGTATCTCTTATAATACAATGATATTTTCATTGACTTTAATGATTCCATTTGTTAGTATAGTTGACGAGGCAGAATGAGGAAATATGGGCAAAGTACATTTATACATCCTAAATCTGATCGGAGTGCTGGTAGACCTGCCATAGCTGCTTTCACATAGTGCATCATGATGATAAAAGTAACACTGACTCATAGAGAAATGTATGGCAGCAGCCAAGGGAACTCTATATATCAGCCAATGATAATAGGAACATGTTTCATGCTTGATATCTGCCAACAGAAGGGGTAAACCCAGGACGAGGACCCAAGTAAACCAGCAAGTTCACTTAAACTGCTGCTGAAGCTGAACAAGCACATACTGAGACACTGCATCTCCACATGGCCAAAACTCTTTCATGACCTCTCAATCAACCAGTTTGAGAAGTGTTTCAGATTAGACCGTGCAGACTGATAATCCAAATGCACATTTGCTCAGATTACTTCATGGCTGCGGATTATGGGTCATGCATCATCTCACATTTGCTGCTGAAAGCGAGAGATTCATGCTTGTACTGTTTTTTTTGTTTGTTTGTGCATCATTGCTTGTGTTCTAATGGGTATTGTGCAGTATAGTGTATGTGTGCTTTCTGCATTTATGGCTGTCTGTATGCTTACAGGTGCTGTATGTTGCCGTTTCTTTTTTGTTATTTTTAGGACAATTCAAATTCACAATGAAAGAGTAGTTCAGTTCCTGTCAATGCAGCCATCAAAACAGTGACCTGCAGCCTGTCCTCTGAGCTCCATGAGCACACTGGAACTAGTGGCTTCAATAATAGATGGAAGATTGTTGAATTAATGTGATGCGTTTGGTTTTGGCATCATTCCCAGTTTACAGTTCAAAGTTTTCCATCTGCTTAGTTTTTTTCTCTGTTTTAATATTTTTTTATTTTTTTACGGTCTACAGGTTTCAGATTATGCTAGCATCTACATTGTAATACTCTTAACTATTAACTTCACTATAACTATTTCAGAAGTCTGCTTTCTCTGCGGTTGTCCTTGACACTTGGCCAAATCATGACTTGGCAGACTCTATCGTGCGTATGGGCCAATGCTGTACTCATTTGTTTGTGTGTGCCATGAATGTTATTATCATTTGACTCATTTAATTGCTGCCATATCTTTTTTCTGGGGGAATCTACTCGTTGCACATATAAAACTCATGTTTTGGTTTGAGCCTGCAGACGGAGCCAAGTAAACAGTTCCTCTGGCCAACAGACAGGAGTGAGGGCTCCGCTCTGTCAGGACAACCATGAGGAAAGTGAGAGGAGATGAGACTGATGGATGACAGGACTCCCTGTCCACCCATCCCTGCTGCTGCTCTCTCATTTGGCGATGCATCAAATTAGCATTCAGGCTGTCCCTTTTTCCAACCCACTGAAATGAATCACATCTTATTACAGTAATGAAAGTGTCACGACAGAATTGATTGAATAATACCTTAATGAATTACTGAAACAGAATAGCGCAGCAAAGACACATAAATACAGAAAACAATGAAGAAAATAGAACAGATTGGGGGCAGTATCAAATAGACCAATGACATGACAACAAGTTCTCCAAATGAAACGACAAAGTGCGTTGTTTGTAACTGAACTGCCCTTTAGAAAGACACATACAAGACATGCAACAACATACATACAAGTAAATCTGTTTTGTGTTGTGACAACGCATGGTTAAGGTTTGGTTAGGTAAAGGCATAAGGAAAACTTGATAAGGGTTAGGGAAAGATCATAAATCCTTAGTTGGTTAGGATATAGTTTAGGATTAGGACACTAGCTAAATATTTGGTAAAAAAAACAAAACAAAACACAATGACTCACAGAAGGAAATGGGAGAAGAACAGCAGTCTCTTGGATAAAAGTAAGATTTTTCCTTGACTTATCCATCCACCACAACTGCCACCTTGCATTGACTTTGTCTTGACTTTCGGATAAGTCATAATTAATATGGCTTTTGGAGCACTCATTCTGTTGTTATTCTTGGAAGGACTGTCTTGGACACAAATCTTTGTACCACATTTCAAGGCAATCCCTCAAAAACAGATATGTCAACCTCATGGTTGCACCAGATAAAGAATATCAGAGGATCACCAAAGTCTGTGCGCTTCATCCTCTGGGGACCATGAATGGCTGTAAGGACATTCATACCAATCAATCAAATAGTTGTTGAGATACTTCAGTTTGATAGACAACAAACTGACAGATTGACATTGCCATCCATAGAGCCACGCCACCAGCATGGCTGAAAAGTAAAGCAAGCAAATGAGTAGCAACAAGGCATAATTGAATAAGAGCAGAAAGTGATTTAACCAATAAGCACAGAACTGTTAGGAGTTGGATAGGGTGTAAAGGTGAGAGACCGTTTGGCCCTGAGGACCCGACAGGTGGCTGTGCAACTCGCAGAACAAAGAAGAGAAAGATCATCTGGTGTGGCAGCGGTGTCCAGCAGGGTTGTTTCCCAACTCCAACCTCCTAGAGCCTTGTGCGATTGGTTGGGACTGGAATGAGAAAATGCGAAGAGGCAGCAAGATAGGAGGTGAAGGCTCCGGGGTGCGACGTCCAGCAGGCGAGCTGATGTGTCTCTGTGTGTGTTGAGGAAGGAATAGCATTTGGCTGACAAGGCCTACCCACCCCACAATCCACCTGCCACACACATAAACACACAGCGAGAGCTTCATTTTTCTTTTTAACTCATAACGCTGGGCCAGCAGTTCAGCAGGCAGAGGTTATTGCCATATTGGATGGTAATAAGATTGAGATTCAACCAATAAGTTTTTCATGGATTTCATTACTTTCTTGCCCTTACCTCACTTTGCCCCATAGCTCCCTGGACCTATATAGTTTGGGATTTCAAAATAATTTACCTACAGTATATCACCTACTGTAGTTGCATTATTATTCATCACAGATTACATTTTAATCTCTATTCCCGGGGAAAAAAAGGGAAAGTGTCTCTGTTTTGTTTCATAACTTTTTGATTCCCTGTGAAGTATACATCAGCTGCACACTGAGCTCAGTGGTCTGACCGTTTGACACTCTGTGAACATGCAATCTGGTCTCGCTCAGACCCCCGCCATGCACAGTGTGTGTGAACGTGTTTGTGTTGAGGGTGTAAAAGCATGTTTGTGTTTATGTGTGGGTATGTGCGGCTGGTAGAGGTGGCTACAATTTAGTACGTGTGTGTGTGTGGCACTTCGCCAGGTTACAATTTAGGCTCCATATCATCAAGCTTCCTATCGCTGGCCTCCACATAAAACAACAATAGCAACACAACAACAACAACAAGACTTGTTTACATGTTGTCATCGCAGAAGCCGGAGTCTGGCAGCTGAGCGCTTCTTCCTCACAGGGGGTTTGCTATGTATACCAGGCTGTGTTGATTAGATTTAGACACACATCTGTTCCAATGGTTTGTTTTCCCCAAGATTGTTATCTAATTTTCATAATGTAAGACATAATATAAGACATGCAAAACATAAAGACCAACAAAGACTATTTTCCTTTAGGATTCCTCTATTTTTTGTTGCATCATTTTACCCCTGTACATTCACAAAGTCTTCAAAGGCTTCAAGTTGGCAAAGAATACCTAATATTTGTACCGTAATATGTAATGAATCGTAGATTAACAGATTGGAGTTTTAATAGTAATCACAACAGAATAAAGATCATGTTTGGTTCATGTGGTGTGTATCTGAATGTGTGAATTGTGCTTTAGTCCTGTGTTCACTGAGCCTCCACCTACTCGCCGCCGCTGTGCTCTGATCCCTGAAGAAATTCTCACGTGTCTCAGGGGGAAATAAGAACGAACAGATTTCTAATTAAACTGTGTACAAGGTGGTGAGTGACTGCATGCTTTGTGTTCTCCAAGTTCTTGAATATTTACAAGTTCAAAACAGATTAAGAATTTCTGACTTTTCCTCTGTGACAAACACTATTGTGCTCAGATTTTCCACAGTCGTCCAAAATCAATGTAGTACATGTGTTTACATCCCAAACGCAATCCAGAATGTTTGCTTTTTGTCATAGCACACACACACACACACACACACACACACACCCACACACATACACACACAGCTAAAGTATGCAGAAGAAAACAGAGAGAGGGATTAACCTTTAACACAGTATACAAAGAGGCTGCTTGTCTTCCAGCCAAAATGCCTTGAGAGCCTTCAAATACAAAATATACCCCCCCCCCCTCCCCCTCCCACCCGCGCTCACTCTTTATCACAAATTCACCATTTCTATCCTTAACATATAATCTAGCCTTGCAGTAAGAGTCTCTGTTTATCTTCATGTTATGTAATATTCTTTATGTGTGGCCTACTGACTGGTTATTATCCTTAAATGCAATCTCTCCCTCTCTCTCTTTTCATTCAAACGGACAATTTACACCGCACACAACTAATGTTCCAAAATAATTAATGTTACCCTCTTCAACTGAATGAATATAACAGAATAATTTTGGGTCCTTTGCTATTTGCCGTTGTCATCTACCTGGAATGTTTTACCTGTTTATTCCTTTCCTCTTTGACTTCTCATCCAATTGACGTGTCTTCTCCAACAAAAATGTAACAGTATCTCCCCTCTAAATGATTGAATGATGTTTAATGACGCCATTGTTAAGATACAGTACGATCAGCCCACATCACAACTGGTGTAACTTTTTTCCCAATGTCTCGTCATTTTGGCGTTTGATACATTTATGTGTAGTTTCTAAATAATCTACTGAATCTCAGTTTGGAAAGTTTGTTCAAAGTGCTGGATATCCCTCTGCCCATGAGCTGCTGTACTTTCATCTGCCTCTGTCATGGACAATTTCACTCATTTTTAATTCCCATGCCCCTTTAATAAATGATTTGAATACTGACATAGTGCAGGAGGCATAATTCAGCAGTCCAGTGTCCCTATATATAACACAGACAAACACACACATAAAACACAGGAGCACCGACTACTGTGATGGTATATTAAAGACTTAACTAAAATGTTTATTTAGTACTTTCCAAGATGAAAAGAATTCGACAAGTAAAAATGCCTTCATTGCTTGGCCTATTTGTATCGCATATATTTTCCTGCCTTTTTGTTACACAAACCCTGAGCAAGTAGACACTAAGGTTTGATTTTGTCATTTGTTTATTAGTAGTTTCATTCAAAATGTTGAGTCCAGACAATGGACATATTGCATTGAGTCTGCATACTTACTAAAATAAAACTTTCTATGGGTTCTTTCTTGATTGGACTTCATCCATAGAACATCAAACAATTGAGAGACAGCCTTTGTTGGCCACACAAAAAAAGAAATCAGAGCATATTTCCTAGACCACAAGGAAAAACATGGCCCACATTCTTCGTCTCGCATGCTTTTTTGGCATACTTGAGCTCAGATTTTCACTTGTTTTCCTCTCCCAATCAATGTTTTATTTCCCTTCTTTAGATCATAGATAACATTTACCACTAGCTCAGAAAAACAATAGCTTGACTGAAATAAAGGGAATTTTCACATTATATTTGTCTTGTCCAGGTATTTTGACTGTTTGACCTGTCCAAAAGGGTTGACTTTGAATTTACGACTTTTTTTTCGCCCTCCTATCAATATAAGCAGATCCTGTCCCATCGACATGATGTCATAATGAATGTATCACAGTTATGAAAGCTGGAGATTTAGAGCCCTCTGTGACACAAACAACAGGCACTTTTATGTCTCATCAGTCTTAATAATCAGTGATGACGCTGATGGTGACATTGGGTTTGTGGCTCTTTAAATATGGCATGCTTATGCCATTATTGCAACTTTTTTCAAATGACTCACTCCCATTTTCTTTTGCATTATCCCGATTCATTGTGCACTTCAGCCATCTGGCCGATCTGTTCTCTCCCAATTTGGCAGCTAGCAGTAAAGCGGCATGCACTCTGATTGAACTTAAAGCTTGTGGATGGAGTTTGCAGACTTGAAAGTATTAGCTGGTGTTTTTCCTCGTAAGTTAAGCAAAAGTATGTGGTTGATTTGTTTAACCCTGCAGCTGTAGGAATCTAAGAAGAGGTTTCAGCTACTTTTTGTGTTTAGGATAAAGCTATGAATGCCGCAACATAAAACGCTGTAATTTCAATTTATTCACCACCACTGAACGCATAAGGCATGGTCTACTTTCTGTGGCCAATCTTCCAGATGACTATCAACAAACCGACCAAGCTTTACCCTCCCTCCACATTATGTCCCCAAAGATCTATCCAGAGCCTCTTATACAGAGAATAAATATCCTTTTATTATTATAGAGAGCAAAAAACTCACACTTGGTATGACAGAGCAACAGATACAGACACCAATAGACTGTAGCTACGACAAAGAGGTGGCACTACACACGTTAACAACTTTGTTGTGTGACGCAGTCACTCGGCTCCCTCTACAAAACACGGACAAAACTTACTGAAACTAGGGCCTTTTATAAATCTACAGTATATTCTCCAGTGATATGGGGTGGAGGGGGTTGTGGAGTTTTCTTCTTGCTGTAAGCCTCTAGCCATTGTCTGTGGAGTCAGAGGTTTAAAAGTCCCATCACTCTTCATCTTCAGTGACGACTTATGTACAGTGAAGTCCAACAAGGTACATGAATAGGGGTATTTTTTTACAGCAGTTAGACAACTTGTACTTGACTTGTTTCCTACATTTAAATCAACAATTTGGTTAAAGACGTACTGTACAGTTCAACATACAGTATTTTACTGTATGTTAGAAAGACACCTGTGCATTTTGTGTTACTGGTCAACACCAGTACATACTAGTCGACACAGTGCTTTTTGATACTATATACTGGATGTTTCATAATAACACTGTTCCAAACTGTTCTTATGTTACAGATTATATTGGATACAATAAAACAGGCAAGACAAAGTGAAAAGTGATCCTACATAAGCATTCCTACTCTGATGAATAAAGAAAATGCATTCACACTTGAGTCACAGTAATCAAGTTGATTTCTGTTGTCAAAGTGAAAGCAAAAACAATAAAATTCACAGTGAAACATCTCATTTTATTAACTAACCTAATATCATTACGGGGATGGTACTTCATCAGGAAAAGTCTGATTTTCTTATTAAGAGTTCAGAAGGTGCAGTACGTGTATGAGCTTGTACATTCAGGACAAAATATGTTGAGATGATTGACAAGAAGTAGAGAAGAGGCAGTGAGGGGGACTGTGGTGTTCTACAGTAAATTAAGTGTGCAGAAACAATGATATTTACACTGTTTTCAGGCTAAAGACAATTAGCTGCCACATTATCTTCTCCTTATGAAATCATACTCAACGTAAAAAAGAAAATCTATACAGTCTCCTCCTCTACTTCCCAACCCTTTACCTCTAGTCTCCCCAGGTTTGTTGTTTAGTCTGGATGCCCAATCTATTTTCCTCTTCTAGATATGAACAATTTGTCTCTGACATCAACACAGAGTGGGACAATGAATCTATGCTTCGATTCTTAATTTAGAAAGTGCTAATGTAATATAATGATCTGTCTTTGTAATTACTTATTCATCAATTATGAATATTTTGTTTCCTGATTGGTTTGATTGACTACACGGTTCAGCAGCTTGGCAGAGTTGCAAGGCTCCACTTCTTGAGTTAATTTTTTTTTAATCATAAAGCACTCCGTGGCCCAGGTCCTTTCCAATGAGGTACCCTGGCTGTAGGTTGGGGAACACATACTGCACCCTTCATTGTATCCTTCCCTCTATCCACTTTCTTTCTGAATCCCTTCTTAACTCTAACCTTTTGCTGTCTTTCTTCTCTCTCTTCTGCTGCTGCAACCAGCTATGTGAAGTCCTTGGAAACAGCCTCTATAAAGTTGGGTGCTGCCATGAGGATGGTGAAGGTGCAAATGATGGAGAAGAGAGAGAAGGCCACCAGGCACAGCCGGTCCACCACCGCCGCTGCAAACTTCCACTCGCTGCAGATGACCTCAGCTTTGTCCTGGTCCCGGAACCGCTGGGCTATGTACGACACCTCCTCCAGGATGCGCTGGATCTCTGGTGGGGGGATGCTGGCTCCCATCCCAGGTCCAACTCCCATCCCCAGAACTCCGACACCACTGCCAACTCCTCCAGATAGGTCAGCCTCATCACTGGGGGAGCCATGGGCACGTCCCCCTAGTGCTACCCCGGAGTCGCTAGAAGTCGGGCAGTGTGGGTTCTCTATGGGGTGGTAATTGCCGAAGTAGAGACTCATGGAACCGTTGGAGGTGCCTGTGGGGCAAGGTGGGCAGGATGTCTGTGAGAGGGGCATATTGAGGCTTGGTAAAGTGCCCATCTCTATGGAGCTGGTGCTGGAGTGGTGCTGGGAGGTGTGACTGTGCTTGTAACCAGGCCGTTTGCGCTCATCGCCAGGTTGTTTCATACGGAGAAACCAGGCACACCAGTTAAGCAGAACCACTCGAACCTTGAAAGGAGAGAGGGAGCGTCAGTGCCGCACATACACATGCGATAATACACTCATACGAACAAGCATTTGTGCTGAATGTTATCAATGACAATAGGGATGATTATCTGTTTAAATCAGTTTCAGTCACTCACCCACTTGGGCATCTTGCCTCCCCGAGGGTCATGATGGTGAAACTGCAGGACTATAACTGTCACCACCACAGACATCCCCACGATCATCATGGTGCTGGCAAAGTACTGGGCTGCCGAGTTTACACGAAAAACATAAACATCAACATACTTTTAATGTTGCTCAAAGATACAAATAAGGTCATGCCCCCCTCCCTTGAAATACCCCATGGTCACATTTAATGAACATGTACTAACAGGTAAAACATTAAACTTGAATTATTTCCAAAAATAGGTTGATTCCACACTGCAACATCAAAGGAAAGCAAGTCTGATCAATTTGGGCAAGAAGTTATATTGCCTAGGGGAAAAGATGCACACTTGCACTGAAACGGAGAGTCTGTGCAAAAAATGTGAAGAAAAAAAGAGAATATGGGTAAACAAACCAAAAAGAAATAGAGGCGAGAGAGAGAGAAAGACAGCTTAGTGCTGGTTCTGGAGGGATGTTTTCACCAACAGGAGGGACAGGAACAGAGGAGGGGAGCACACACACACACACACACACACACACACACACACACACACACCCCTGAGGGCCTACCCTCCTTGTTCTTGTTTGCAAGTGACTCTGAATAAAGCAGAGCTAACAGCTAAACATGACTACAGCTACTGCAGTGCCAGCAAAGTCAAACTTTGTGTGACCTTGTGAGTTCTTGGATTTGAATTTTTGGGGAGACATTTTCACCTTTATTGACAAAGGACAGGGTATACATGGGGCTGGAGAGAGAGGGAGGTACGACATGCAACAAAGTTCTCACAGCTGGAATCAAACCGGGGATGTTGCGGGTGTATGGCATGCGCTTTAAAGTTTTCAGCTGCCAATGCGCTCCATCCAGAAAGATGGAAGAAAAAAGGGAAGGTTGCTTAAGAAAGCGGAAAGGCTCTAACAAGAGTTGAAGCAGAAGATGATAAAACACAGAGGTGGGGAGAGAGAAGAGGGAAGAAATAAGCACATAGAAAATAGCATTAAAGGACGTGTTTATGAAAAGTGGACACTTGCTGTGACTGACTGCTTTATGGTCGATAATGACTTTGAGGTTTTTTTTTTTTTTTTATGGAAGAAGAGTCAGAAGAAGACAGCCTACAGATATGATGTACGATAATTTAAAAATAACTGAGACCTAAGATTGTTGATTATGGCTGAACCAACCAAATTAAAAATGAATCATGAACAGAATTAAAATGAACTGAGTGAAATGGTCTTTAAACTGATAACACTGGTCTAACTAAATGAACTAAAATGAAATGAACACACTCTGCTTATCAGGTGATTAAAGGCTGATGATAACAGACATATGGCCTAATACTGGCAACACTTGCTTTATACATTCACAGTCAAGCTCAACTACAATAGCTCATATCTACGTTCGGCCACTGTGTGTAAAGGGGCATGACTCATTTTAAGAAGTCTGCTAAAAGTGTCCTATTTGGCCTTGTGTTGAGGCTGAGGGAAGTAAAAAAAGACAGATTAATCACACTATTAATGAAGCATTTATCAAGCTTTTCTCAGCGAAGGCCGTTATCGTTGCACTGATGTAGTGGCGACCATGTTCAGCGTGACCAAACACTGCTCACATCAACACACTCAGTCCAGTTAATATGTACAATATATTTCACTTTGACCAGATGAAACTGATGAGATACATTACATACGGGACTGCAGTTATTATTCAAAGCATGCAAACACAATCTCTATCGCACGCACACATACAAGACAAAAAGACAAAGAGACAAATACGTCTACCTCTTGAGGCCTTTCTTCAGCCCCAGCTGTTACTCATCCCTTCCCCTCTCTCCATCCATTATTTCTTCTTCTATCCACCCTCCCTTCTCGCCTCCCCAATGGAAAATCAGACATTTCATAGCCTATTAATGGTGGTGACAGCTTCAATTCTGGCCACCCAATTTACTCCACACACCATCCAGTGGCACTGTGAAAGATGTATAGACGCCCTCCAGGTGCTCCAATGCCCAGCCAGACACCAAGATGTGTGTTTATTTATGTTTTTTTTTCAGTAGATCATTGACACTATATATAGAGGTCAGGCAATTGCCTACATTTAAAATTCTCAATAATTGATACACGTTGATGTGTACATCAACACGTGTACATGTATCACTTATTTTAAATGTTTTCTAAGGAGCCTTTCCCCCTTCTGTTTAGTGGAGCTTTTCACAAGAGGCAAACACACATCAGGGATAGCTATGGTGAGATATTGCAAGTGGTCAAAAATGAATGTCTGTCTGGAGACATCTTCAACGATGACTTCCCTTCTTACGGGTGCCAGAACAGAAGTGTCGCTTCCTCCTGGGGATCCTACATTCATGCACGCTTAAGCATGTTACACGTAGACACATACACACATACATATAACCCACCGATGAGAGGAACAGAGTCGGACGTGGCAGGCATGATCTCTGCTACCAGAAGCATGAAGACAGTTAGCGAAAGGAGCACAGTGATGCCTTGAGACAGAGATTGAGAGATACACATAAAGGGAGAGAGAGAGAGAGAGAGAGAGAACATGAGCATATACATAATGATGTGAACAGGATCACTGGTGTATGAAATTATTCTTGTAATTACTTATGTATGTCATCAATTATGTTCTCATGACTTCAACCATTTATCAGCTGCTGACTCCTCTGTGTACAAGGTAGGTTACAGCTTCAGAAATCCCTCAAACACTTTGACTTTGTAACAAGCTCATTCACAGCTATCCATCAAAACTCACTGGCACTGATAGAATACCAAACGGAAAAAGGGGCAAGCCTCTTATTTTGAAATTATTCCAAGGTGATTTGACATGCATGTATTCATGGCTTGCTATATGGTTCATGAAGATATATGCGAGTGTGCTTTATTATGTACAGTTGTGACTGTATATCACTCTTGGTGTTTGAAAACTACTAACCAAATGCCCTGTACTTCAAAAGTGTACAAACATCTTCACCTTCTTTCTATCTTCCTTCCATAGATCAACATTACATGTTTCAAAGGTTTTGCAAGGCAACGTCACTCCATGTGAATAATATGTGTGTTTAAGACCCTCTCACCCAGAGAAATCTTTTCTCCAGAGTCTGCAGGTAGCAGGAAGACAAGCAGGGCCAAGCCAGAGATCAGCACACATGGGATAAGCAAGTTCAGTCCATAGTATAGTGTCCTACGGCGCATGGTGACCGTGAATGTCACATCAGGGTAGGGCTCCTTACAGCACTCATAGTACAGCTCATTGCGCTTGGCTGGCACACCTAAGACAGGAGCACAACACACACAGGTCAGGTAGATTTTTGTGGACTAATAAAGTGGTTCAAGATTCAAATAGCTTCTATAATGTGTGTAAACCAGAAAACCAAATCGAAGTTTTGAGTCAAAATATTTCATGGGATTTCATCGGACCAGGCCTGGAACTTTGCTCTGCATTTATCTTATCTTTGCATTGTTAGTAAAAAATGTTCAGCAGCCAAAAAAAAGAAAGAAGCTGCTTATCACTTTAGATTAGTTTTTGTTGTTGGTTGAACTATGTCACCTTGAACTCCAACTCTGGGGATGTGGTGAGCTGCTCTCACATATGGCCTGGCTACACACCTGCCAACATTCCTATTGCATGCCATCTGGTGCTGTCTGACACCCATTTCCAGCTAACCATCACCCCGGGGGCACAGGCACAGAGATCTGCTGCTACCCTGTCCCAGCTGGAAACACCCCGCTTGGGAAGTCTTCCAAAAATAATCCCCTTTCCAGTTAATTCAGCTACAACCATCCAAATCGTTTATATAAAAGACTTTAGGTACAGGAAGTTGGCAAGGCCTGGTCCATGGTGTATAAGGGGGGAGCACAAATATAGAGTAGCTATTTAATTATTATTATTATTATTTTTTTTTTTTAGCATTTTACTCTATGAAGCATTGTTTTGGCCAGTTATGTTTGAATATTTCAGCTTGGTCAAATAATACAATCTTGAGTAGTCTATTCAAGGAGTTTCCCACTTTTTATTGCATGGCCCGAATACAGCAGCCATATTTTTTATACCCCCTTAAATAATTGTTTTCAAATTTTGTTTCCATCTCAGGACTCAGATGGAGAAATCTTAGGAGACAACTAGAAAAATCAGTTTTAAGTTAAAAATTCATTTTCAATTCATTTTACACAACTGCCACGGATTCAAGTACAGACCATCAGGATATGTGGTACAGCCATCTATCCTGAAAACCGTGCATCCCTCTTACCCACAAGGTCCCACTCCCCGTTGGGTATGTAGGTGGATGTGTCCACATCCAGCATCTGGAGGTCCAGCAGCCAGCCATTGTGCGTCCAAGAGCCAAACTTCAAGTCGCACTTTTGCACGTCGAAGGGGAACCAACGTACGTCGATGTAGCAGGTGCTCTTCAAGATGCCAGGGGGGATGTACTGGCAGTAACCTGACGCATTCACGAGAACGTTGGTGTGGAAGGTGGCATCAAACCGCTCGTCCGCACTGGGGAGAGAATAAGAGAGAGTGATGCGTATGTGCACCTTCAAAATGTTGCATCTTGCTGTGAGCTTAAGCTCCGTCTCGCTGAAATCTCTTTATTGCCTTGTTAATTGTTTTTGACATCATGCTCGGGTACCACAAGCTGGTAATTACTTTGAAATGGGTTTTGCCAATTTGAACTATTGTAGAGCGACAAAGACTCATAATAAAATAAAAGAGTCTGTATATTTGGTTTAAGACGAATTACGGAATAGGAAAAGTGTTTAGTTAGAGGGATACAACATCCATATGAAGAAGAGTAACACATTTGGAGTCGTGTTTCTGGCTACCTAATGAAGTCCAACATTCACTTTCTTTTAGCTCCATTTCTGTTCTCTGGCAACTCAACCCTAACCTGCCACATTGGCAAGCAGTGAAGTGATATGTAGCATCCATCTGTGGAGCAACAAGCCCGCTGCTCCAGTCCGTCACCCCACTAACACACACAGTTAAAACTCAGGTGAAATCCAGGGTGCAGTGAAATTAAATATTCACTTCCATGCCAAATATGCAGTAACAGGAACAAAATCAGTGACATGAGAAAACGCCAGAGTTGCCTCCTTCAAGGTTCTGCAACTCACAACCTGCTGGGAAGATATAAGGGCAGCCATGGACAGGTTTTGTGTAAGTAAAGTTTCAAATATTTAAAGTTTGAGAATGATTTTGCTTCACTCGCCAGACTATCAAACAGGACCAAAAGTCAATGAAACTATTGAACAAAGTAGAATCGGTATTGTCTGAAAGTCTTGTGAGTAGCAAACACTACCTTTGGGTACAGATACTTACACGCCTACACACCTAACCTTAGATCCACTTCAGCTCTGGCACTCCAGTTGAACTCTAATTAAGAATTGAAGAGTAGCTTCTCTGGTGTCGGTGAGAATGTGAAATCTTAAATAAAGTGCCAGAGGCAAAGTCTGAACTTAGTGTCTTCTGTTTTGTTTTGCTTGTACAGTATATGGCAAAAATCCTGTTCATACAAATTGATTCTCCACTCTAGAAACTAGCTGGAAGGAAGTATCTCCTCTCCTCCTCTTTATTGTTACTATTTATTATAACATAAAGGCAGCTGAAGAGAATTAAAGATGTGTAGTCAGATTAGTCAGAAAAAACTATGAAAACTAAATATAGGGAATACGATTTTTCATTGTGCTATATTTATTTTGGATTATCCTTTTAACTGTTAACAGAGAAACTAATGTTTTTAATTGAATGTCTTAGTCATCTGGATTTACATGCCCCCTTTTACAGTTGCATAACCAGTTTGTCTTTATCTATTTTCGTCAGCCAGACAGTGGGTTTTATATTTTTTCTCATTTGTTGACAGTCTGCATGGAGGTAATTGAACGAAACCTCCACAGGACAGTCATATACAAAACCATGCAACATTTGGGGAACAAGAGAATTCATAAAATCTGAGCTAATTTCAGTTTAAAACTAAACTTCATCAGGTAAAACTCAGTTTTCAATTTAGAACAGTGTTTAAACACATTTCAGTCAAAAAAGTAATAAAAGAAAAAAAACAAACAAGTTTACTTATAATTGTTCAAAGATTAGATAGTTGATTGATAGTAAGCTCGGGGAAAGAATCCTTTGATTATTGTGAATATCACATGAAATGGAAAATGAGGAGGCAACTAATCAGCAGCAGCCTTTCTGCTGTAACCATGTAAATTTCCCCGCTGTGGGACTAATAAAGGATTTTCTGATTTCTGATTCTGATTAAATCTATTCACCCGTTCATATTATTGTTATATGTGCGTTAACATTTGAACAGACAGCTTTAGGCACTAAACATTTTTGGTAAAATGCATCTATAGCAGTAGAGAAAAGTCCCAACACACACAAAACTGCATAATAAAAAAGGTAACAACTGAAATGTAGCAAACAAATGGGGACAAAAAGGACACAATCCCCTTCTGTAAGACCTGAAGTCGGTTTTCTGCAGTCGGAAAAAAAAAATATAAGTGTAAAGTTCTATTCATTACCTGAAATGCCCCAAACACACGTATACACACACTCTCTCTCACACACACACACTCTCTCTCACACACACTCTCTCTCTCTCTCACACACACACACACACACACACACACACGCCTATCAGTAAAGTCCTTCGTTTGTCATCGTAGGCCATACAAAACACAAAAGCCCATTGTAGAGCTGACAGTCCTTTTCACTTTACAATCCACACCGATTTAGAACTCAAACCCACACACTGAACTCTACATACAGTACATATACAGCATGAAAGGCACACACAATACACCTATACATGCACACACAAATCAACACACACAATGCAATCCCCAGCGAGAGAGATAACGCCAGTATGTCTGAACATCCTGGAGCCTCATTCAGCCCTGGCAAAAGAACGCAGCTTGCATCTTACCAGAATTCGTAGCAGGACCCATTTTATTTGTCACTGCCTTTGCTTAAGATTGAGTTATTTACCTTTTTCCGGTGGGCTAAGTGTGGTAATTTTTTTCTCTTCTGTGTGTGTTTTGCTATCAGCTATGGCTCCAGGTGCTGGGGAAGGCCAAGGCAGAGCTATGCGATGAGTTATTCAAACTTTGGGCTTACTTAATCTGAAGGTGTGCGCTTTCCTGCAAAGCAGCGCTTACATACATCACAGCATAGCATGTCCTGGACTGTGTGTGTGTGTGTTTTGGAGAGTACATACTATACAAGTTTTCTATGTGCAGAAAAGAAGACATTTACAGACCAATACATGATATTTAAAGGTTCAATGTGTAATTCTGAGCCGCCTGCTCCAAATAAATAGTGGGGCAGTATTTCACCTCTACTTCTGGGTCAATACAATCTAAACTCATCAATCATCAAAACCATCAGTTATTAAAAAACACCTAGAGTATGTTTATATTTTAGTTGTAGTAGTTTGTCATATTTATTGTATTCTAAGTTTTAGAGTATTATAGTGTATTCTTTACATTGTGTATTGTCTTCTACAGCTATTAATCTCTTCTAGTGTTGATATATTTACTGTGTATTTCTTCACTCCTGTGTAAATCTGTCAGTCAGTTCATTAGACCAGACTGCTGAAACTCTGAGTCGCTCTAAATAATAATCTTCACGTGGGGTTTAGATAGCTGTGTTTGGCACTGGGCGCTGTCCGGTCCGTGTAATGTTACGTTTTCATAGTTTGTATGTTGGCTTGGGTCTGAACGGCAGAGACGAACAAAACGTCAAGTGTTTTTGTTTCGTCCTCCACGCCGACATACTAGTACTGCGGTTCCGGCGGCCTCGGATACGACTGGCGTACATCCCAGCACGGGGAGTAACAGCGGGCTGATGGAGCTCTGGGTCTAACCCGTGTAACGGCAGCAACAGAAAGTTTGACGATCTGCTGGGGAGTCGGCTGAATCAGTGCTAACGGAAGATCTGTCTGACTCCCGGTGGAACAGCCTCCTGACAGTGGTGGGAACGAGGCGATGCTGCGAGTCGTTTTCTCATTTCTGCCACTTTGGATTTAATCAAAACAAACTATCAAAACGTGCAGAAATCATCAATATAGTGTTGACAAGCCCTGAGTCTGCCCGAGTCAAGCAGCTGTACTTCTTCTCCCTCTGGTCTGAGGACAGATTGGAGCTACAATGTCTCACTATTCATCCTAAGACATGACTGGTCGCAGTTGTCAGCTAGATGCTGATTTCAGTAGATATCTCTGCAACACAACACATAGACAAACACTGTTACCTCTTCACACTCTGTTGATAATGTTAGTTCATTTGTTTAATGTTTTATGATTAAATTCTGGTTTATTTTACACATTGGACCTTTAAGTAAAACAATCTGAAAAAGATAACTTAGATCAAGCACACAAAGATATCCTGAACACAATTGTCTCATCTAATCAGAAAGCTTTTTTCTTTTCATTATCGTTTTAGGGAAATATTTTTGGGAAAAAACTTTTTCTGGAATGTAAATATGCATACAACTGGGCAAGTGATAGGCCTGAGAGAATGGGAAGTGGTCGTGTTTGTACAACGTACACGCACACAAGAGAAAGAGTACTGCGGACATGTGAGAGTGGGGCAGGTTGGAAACAGAGACTGACCGACAATGACAATGGTGGCAGTGACAGGTTCCAGCACCATGGGACATGAGTCACCAAAGCTCTCTTCTCACTCACTCAACACTGCTGTCCTCACACAGGAACACACACACACCAATGACAAAAAGAAGGAAGCCCCAAAGTCAAGAGTTTTTCTGAGAGAAAGAGAGCAAGTGTGGAATAAATGATCACCTAAGTTAAAATATATGTAGAATGCACTGATCTAAAGTCATGATTTGACTTGCATGCTTTTTGTTGATGCCTGCCATTAGTTTGCTTTTTCCTTGACGTAAATTCTTTGCAACATTTTATTCTCTAAACTTTTCGAATCAGAAAGTCAAGAATAAAAGAGAGCTAATGAATGTGTAATGCTCCGCAGGATAAAGCTAACCCATTCCCTGAAGATTTTAGCCATGCATAGTTGAAAGCTTCACACAGTCAGCACCTGCTCAGGCTGCATTAAGCAAAGATCTAGCTGACCACGTACATTATGTCATATGCCAAGAACATACCCTTCACCTAAACAGCCTCAGGGGGTAGGCTTTCTGTTTGACAGCCAAATGGCCCTGCGGTTAACTAGCTGGTCAAGGAAGCTGCAGGAAAAAAGCACAGTATATTCCAATTTACAGTAGGACGTTCACTCCTATAGAGGCAGAGCACACCCTAACCCTTAGAGTACACCACCCATGATGAATGGATCACTTATATACATCTCCTTTGTCATCTTCACGGGGGAATAGAAGGCTTGGGATCATTATGCTGGGATAATGATATGTGACATAGTTGTTGTAGGAGTAAACACTTGTTTTTTTCTTTTTTTGTGTGAAAAATCAAAAGCTAAAATGATGTTACATTATTGTTTAAAACTGAGCTTGATTATTGCTGATTAAAGATACAGATTATTGTTCATCATTAGAGCTTCATCATTGTTGAGCAGAATTTCAGTAAGTCTTTCAGATGTCAGCAGGCGCTCCATTGTCTCTTTGGGCTTCTGGATGCACACCTTGTCAAGTAAGAATCATATCCACAGTACTGACACTTTAAACATTCAATCTGCACTTTAGTGCATCTTTGTACACACAGAGAAAATTCAGGTTTGACCTCATTTACAAATTCACAGAACAATGTTTTTACTGCCACATCTTCCTCATGCCGTCTTTACAAATCTTATTCCAAGCCAAAATGCACTTTAAAAACATGCACCTTAAAACAGTGCATACTCTGTTTTATTTCCAGAGTATTTATTTAATTTAGGTGATCACAGAAAAGTCATCAAATCTGTCCATCTGTCCATTCATTCAACCATCCAGCCATCTCAAAAAAACAAAAAGATCCCTCCGACTATCCATTTATTCGATTAGTTCCACTTTCATCTTCATGGCCTGTCGCAATGTTCAGTCTGTGTTGTACATCTACCGTCGCTGCTAGCAGAATTAGGATTCTGTCTGTGGTTTACCTGAGTTGGATGTCCTTCATGTGCCTCATCGATCCTCAGTCAAGTGAGACCATTGACTTTTCCCTCTAATGAGAGAGGAGGTCAACGGCTTACGGAGCCGTTTTAAATCTGGATATTCTTTATACAAACACAATCACACACACACACACGACAATTCGTGCTCGCCTGACACACGTGACAGACGAGACAGAGTCAACATAAAATATACGGTTGGTTCTCATCCGTGAAGTGGAAGAGCTTCTTTGTAAACATGTATCTCTGTCTCAGTGGAGGCCACGTGCCTTTGTCCTTTTGACAAAGCCTTTTCAAATATTAAAATATTCAATTTCTCCATATCAAATACACCAATATCTTCAATTGCTAATCAGAAGGTTCAGTTTTCATGGGCTGCGTTAAATTAAAAAAACTGGAAAATATGTTTAAGCATTACCTTTTAGTTTGAGCCATGCTGAATGGATGTAGGGTAATTGTACCTCTTTGATCTGAATGGAAGATGTCAGCTGTCAATCATAGGGAAAAACCTTTAGCAAATAGGGTGAATAACTAAATACTTTCCCCAGGCAGTATGCATGGGTATGGTTGGATTATCCACGCGTGAAAAATCATTGTGAGACAGTGTGAGTCAGTGTGAGCGCATTGATCTAAAATATGAAAAGCAATATAAGAGAGATATGAGAGATTTCACACTGGGATAATATGAGTGACTCATCACAGACAATATCCAAGTTTTATTCTGAGATTCTCACTTTTTTTCTTCGAACGCATTGCATACTGAGATGGCATCTGACCTCGGCTCTCATAAACATCATTAACTTCATATTAAAACAATAGCAATAACTAAATGGATTCATGAGCGGCATGCTAATAAGCACGAATGCATATGCTATTCAACACAGTAAGACTAGCGTGTTATTGGCTGCGCACTGATGGCCCACGGTGTAATGAATGTAATTGTGTAATTGTGTGACAGCGTGCATGTGTCTGTGTATGTGGTGGGCTGGTGAAGAGTGTGCGCGTCTGTTTGTGTGCACACAGACATTTACTGTGTATTAGTGACATGAGAGTTTAGAGGTGTGCGGTGTAATTGGTTAGGTGTGCATGTGTTTGTGTGTCTTCCCAAGCGTTGATCCATAATATTGCTGAAAACTGTAAATTTCATCTCTCCTCAGGGGGCGCGTAAACCTTCCGGCTGGGCTGTAAACTGAATCTTCCCCGTCAGCTTCACTTCACTGTTCATCTATTCTGACTTCAATGAGGTAAGCAATAGTTTTAGGCTGAAAAACAGCAACGTCAGCACTGTCAAACTGAGGCAGACATTTCTAAAGAATGACATTCATATACAACTAATTTGCATAGCTAACAGGAAACTGAGGCTGAGCAGATTATATAAATTGAGGAAATGCAGATATTGAAATCTGTAAACTGTTTGCTAGGATGTGTTGACTTTCTAAGGATGAAAATGTTGGTCTGTTCCACCACTTTGATCCAGACTAAAATATCTCAACACTCTCATCACTCATTAATCTCATAATTTGTCATTGGATTGCCATGATATTTGGTTCAGGTATTCATGGTTCCCCTCAGGATGATCTGTAAAAACTTTGGTAATCCTCTAACTCCGCTGGTGCCATCCTAAGATCAACATTTTACTTTGTACAATAATGGGTTTATGACTGAATACATGCAAACCTACTGACATTTCCATCAGTGTCATCTGCTAAATAGCAACATTTTAGTATACTAACACGTAGAGCTGCCCTCTGAAAGTTGATGAGTCGAATAATCCTTGGCTGACCCCTCAGTTGACAAAGAATTCTTCAAGTCAATTCTTTGTTTTTTTATTTTAAAAGAGACTTGATCTATGAAGAACAAGCCTTTCCAAGCCTACCTAGACGCGGTCGCGGCTACTAAACATCAGCATGCTAGCATTGTCATTGTGAGTGAGAAGCATGCTGACTCAGTACATATTTGTACTAGAAGAACATTTTTAAAAAAACTAATCAGAAAAAAAGCAAATTAGTATTAGAAAACAGGGTGATGTTTTCAGCAGGTGGCAGAGTCACATGCAGCTCCAGAGTAGGCAGTTGAGCAGCTAGCAAGAAACAAAAAAGGCAGATCGTGAGGAGACGGGGAGAGTAACATGCTGACACGTTGACAGGCAGACAGGTAGCTGGAATGATTTATAAAGAGGAGTCGGTGAAGGCTGGGGAACGATAAAATATATGGAGAGAAAAAGTTGATTGTATAGAGTGAATTATAGTGGGACAGTGAGTTATGAAAGAGAGACGAAGGGAGACACAAATAGAATGAGATGAGAAGATAGGCCTAGATGGTGAGATGGGAAGGATGAGGCGGCAGAGGGTAAAGGCAGAGAGAGCAGGGAGATTAGGATGGGTAATCCTGGCAGGTCTGAAAACTGAGCTTTTAAAATTTGGGTTAATACCTCCAAACCTTTGTTTTGTCCTCGTATTCTCTGTGAAGTGCATGTGTGTGTGTGTGTGTGTGTGTGTTTGAGTGTGTGTATTGGGGGGAAATATGGGCAACCTCTTCTCTCCATCCACTCCATAACACCATTAAAGTGCAACTGCAAAGCAGTCTGTCTCTCTTAATTGCACCATATTTGTTCAGATCTATCAAATCTTCTGTTGTACAAGCCTCTCCACGCATTGTGTCTGTGTCATTGTCTCCCTCTTTGTGATTGAATCCATCTTTTCCGATTTTGTCCACCCTCAGTCTCAGACCCGATTATCCATCTCCCACTGAAGCATGCAAACGCAATGCAATTAGTTGTTTTGGATGAAAACAACTGGCCTACTTTTCTAATTGACTTGAGAAGCATAAAGAACAGTGGATACGGCCTGACCTGAATCAAAAAATGCAATAAACTCGCTTAATCTCATTAAATAGAGACTTTGCCCTCAGCCCGTATGTCTGTCTCCTTAACTCTAGAAAAAAACCCAGCTATTTTTGTTTTATTGTAATGAAAAATGACCTGCAGCATTTTGACATCAATAGCTCTTCATCAGCATTCATTTCATGACATCGGTATCTTTATTGTTAACAAGAAAGTCCAAATCAAATCATCAAGGAGATCGACAGCCTTCGTCAGCCACAACACCGCATCTTAAGAAGACAGTTGATATTCTGTCAATGGCAGATGCTGGGAGGAGTGTAAAATCACTTCCAACATGTTGATTCTACTTAAAACAATTACAATAAAGCAAAGTAATTGACAACGTGTTTTTTTCTCTTGATGAACATATTTTCTTTCCTAAATGAAAGCTAGCAAATTCCTGGGAAGTTACAGTAATTGAATGCAGTAGAATGTCTGTTTAAGTTATTAAAGCGACTCATCTCCTCCTGGTACCACGTGTGATTGTTTATCACATTGGCTTAAAGTAACCCTGATACTGCTTTGGTTTGTGGAGAGATTAAAGACAGAATTGAATAAAATGTTGGTGCATGAGAAGGATTAAACTGATATTTCAATCACACCGACACACTCACCAAAAAAAAATAAAAAAGTAGGAAAGCATGCTATCTCTGACAGGTGTGTTTATCTGCTGGACTGACAATGGTGGAACACCAATTTTATCACATTTTGACAACAAGAAAAAGAATAAAAGAAAAATAAAAGAAAAAAAGAGAACATTTAGAGAAAAAAAAGAAAAAGGTCACCAGGGGGCATTTCACTTTTAAAGATGATTTGGCTAACTTGTGTTAGGAAACACTTGCATATTTCTACATTCAGTTGTTACGGAGAAACATTAGCATTCATTTGGAGTTATGTTATAGTCCTCTGGGACTTGCAAGTCCAATATTTACTCTTTTTAACTCTGTTTTTGGACCCTTACAACATCTTAGAAACATATCTGTATCTTTAGCTGCTGCTTTTTCACTGAAATGAACTGAAGCAAAACAGTAAAGTTGCTGCTGGACAGCTAAACAAAGAGCTTATACTCATCACTACGAGCGACCCCTTTCACATTGTCATTTGATACATTGTTATTATAAAAATACTGCTGCTTTAAGGAAGGTGGTGAGCAGGAGAAAGCAGCTCTGACCTGTTGTAAAGGAGGATGTCAGGGGTCCAGATCTGGTCTGAAGGGAATCGCAAGTTTTGGACACCGGGATAGTTTTCTGGATTCCAGCTCAGGTAGACGTCTGTCCAGTACTGAGACAGAGAGACAGAGAGTGAGAGACAGAGAGTGAGAGAGAGAGACAGAGAGTGTGGGAGAGACAGAGAGTGTGTGAGAGAGAGAGAGTGAGAGACAGAGGGTGAGAGACACAGAGTGAGAGACAGAGGGTGAGAGACAGAGGGTGAGAGACAGAGGGTGAGAGACACAGAGAGTGAGAGACAGAGGGTGAGAGACAGAGGGTGAGAGACAGAGGGTGAGAGACAGAGAGTGAGAGACAGAGAGTGTGAGAGAGAGAGAGAGAGAGAGTGAGAGACAGAGGGTGAGAGACAGAGAGTGTGTGAGAGAGAGAAAGAGGGTGAGAGACAGAGGGTGAGAGACAGAGAGTGTGTGAGAGAGAGAAAGAGGGTGAGAGACACAGAGTGAGAGACAGAGTGTGAGAGAGAGACATAGACTAAAATATGGATTTAAGACATTTTAATACCAATTAAGGCTTTATTTTTAAATGAATTCAATACATTTTAGTATTTCTGCTAACTATGCAGGCATACCTGTTGGCTTAAATAACAGTCTATCACTATTTACAGCCAACTAGCTACATTATTAAGCTACAAAATGGCAACACTATTTGATAACAAGCGAGAGATGGTTCTTCTCTCTGCTTCTTGAAAAGGTGTTATTCCTTTTGGGCTACCCCTTCTCCCCAAAGCATCAAGTCGAGATGTCTGCTGTGCTAAACAGTGAGCACTAAGCAAACCATGTCCTACTTGAAACTGTTGCACAGACTAATTTGGCTCGAGGCTATAAAACTGTCTGTGGATTTTTTTGCCAGTTGGCATTAAGTCCATTAACTGTCAAGTTGACTGCCACTTAAATATGCTGAACTCATTCTCCCTCTTCCACCTCCTCTGCACATCTCACTTTCCACTTGAAAATCTGCCTGAAGTGATGTTTTCTTGAGTATGCTGATGCCAGCATTGAACATGGACATAGACAAACCATCGTCTCGCTCTCTCTCACGCACAAAGCCAAAAACACACACGTTAAGCAACAATTGGTGGCGGATTTACGATACCAAGGATGACGTTTAATACTGGAGTGAAACTGTGAGCTCTGAAAATAATTTCAGATAGCTTAAGCTGTACTTGGATGAATAAGCTAAAACGTACTAATACTACCTGGATATGCAGTGACTATTAGATTATAAATATTGGTTTTAGACTGTGAGCAAAGTACAAAGAAAATCAGAAATACAGTGTAATTAAAGCACATTAAATTGAAAACGTTGACTCACCAGCTGCAGCCAGGCGTTGGTCATCAGCACTTGGTTCTTCTCGTCCTGAGGCCAGAAACAGAAAAAAAGAAGAAGAAGAAAAGAGATGATAAGTGATTATTTTGTATAAGAGAAGACAACCAGGCCAATCCATATTTAACATAGTGGAAAATGGCTTTGTCATCAGCAAGTCAGTTGAGTTGCTTTGCATATCCAAAGAAGAACAAACCAGGCTCTGTAAAACTGCAAAAGCCGGTTTTATGTAACCAAGTGTAGTTCTGGTTAATGGTTTTACAGTGGAACCGTCTGACACATTACACAAGGCTTTTAAGAAATACTGTAGGTCCTAGTGGATTTTAACAATGGGGATGGACTGTAAAATGTCATACTGGCTCCAATAAAACATTTTTAAAACCATATTCACAGGGAGAAAAAAAACATCACAAAGGGAATGAGCTGTGTTTCTTTATTCAACTCACAGATTTTGCAGCAGGTTCATATGTGTCTGTTTATTTCAGTAAAGTCCACACTAACACTTTAACATACTCTGTGATGTGGTGAATGTTATTATCTAGTTATATATGTTATATCTTAAAAGCACTACTGCAAGCACACCAGTGATCACAAAGATTGGGCTTGAAGTGTCCACAAAGGGGCAGCGGCAAAGAATCCTCAGCAATTAAAAAATGTAAAAGCAACTATTTTCAAAATGTCTTTTATATTTTAAGTCTGAATAACTTATTCATCCAAAAATAAAGCTTTTACATGTTTTTATAATAATAAGAAACAATCCAGATTATCAAAAAACTGAGAAATCTTCAGAAATGTTTTCAAAGTGTACCTATACCCATTTCTTTTTAGAAATGATGTTGCTTGTATTCTAGCTGCAAAGTAAAATTAGCATTTATGCTTCAGAATTTCAGCTCCAAGTGCGGAGTGGAGAAGTCTGAAGTCTGGATCAAAGAGGTTTCCCTTTTTCAATGTTCTAAACATGTATCTGTTTATTCATATATTTATCTAATATTTATCTCTCTCTCTTTTTTGTGTACTTGTTCTGAGCTTGAATTTGAAAATATGGTCACATACGGCAAATCATTCTATAAAGTCTTTTCTCAAAGCAGATGACCCAGATGATCGAGCTAAAATCACAGCTGAAAGTAATAATTGGAAATGTGTGTCTCTTCAGAGATTTCAAATCCCCCAGCGGTGTGTATGTGTGTGTGTTTGCAATTTGTTCAAATGATGAAAATAGAATTGTGGGTCGTATAAAATTTATAACCTGAAAATATTAACTTCATTCACCTATTCAAGGTCAGAGCACCAGAACGCCTGCAGCATTATGTGGGTAATACATTCAATATACACACTGACACAGACTTCACTTTCCTTCATCTACTTGAAGTAAAATATTTATTGTCAGTCATTCTCCCATCAAAAGGTCAATCTTGTATATTAATGCGTATTTGTCTTTGGCATATTCATTTGTCATGTTATCTATAGATGAATGTGTAGGTATTTTTGCTTTCTATAAATACTCAACGTGATTACTGATGTCTTTGCTTCAACACACTTTTCTCAGCATGAATATATGTGTGTATACTTCGTATCTGTACGGACACATTTACCACTTCTAACACTTAGAACCTGACCTAGAAACATGCAATGTCAGTCAACGCTGTTTACTTTAAAGCTGATGAATAAATGAGTTGAACTAACATGGGTGTTCCCATGACAACTCAACAGTCAAGTTAGAGTGTACTAACACACCTCCGGGTCTCAGAACAACAGTTACTGCTACATAATTGAAGCAATCCCACACACTAACACAAGGTATTCGCAGACACAAACCGTTCTATTTTTTATTATGTCGTTAAAAAAATCATCACATCTTATCTCTGAGCAGCAAATAAGCAGCTTGTCTGGAGGCTAGAAGAATACAAGCTATTTGCTAAGAGATGGGCTGAAAGGCGTTTTAAATGGATTGAAGGTGTCTTTTTTTAAACTGAAATTCAGTCCCTTTGGCAAGGTCGAATGAGCATCCTTGCTCCCTGCCATATTTTCCCAACCATTCAGGGGAAATGCAGACAGCTTCTGCACCATCCTCCTCTTACAGTATACTGTAACTGAGTGGGAAGAAAACGATTACAAATAAATTGTATATCCGTCTGTTCTGACAAATGAGAGCAGAGATCTGCCTGGTACGAACTCAGAGGATTTAACATGCTAACACTTCCCTAAAGTGTCTTCTTGGACAGGCTGATGGAAAAATGTACATGAAGCCTGCAAAGTGTCTCGTAGATTTTTGATCCTCTCTGGTGGTTGAGTCATGAGTCCTGCTGCTACTCTGAGCAGAATTGAACAATTTGAAAAGTCATTAAAGATAGTAGACCTGGAATGATTTCCGGGTCATGGGCTGCAGGGAGGAATGAATTGGAATTATCATAAATTGGGAATCTGTCAGCGGTGTCAAGCTCAGGCAGACACGAAACAGTGTCAGGACAGCGGCGCTTAGGGAGAGTTTGACACCTCTTATCTACAGTCTAGACAAGAAAATGTGGATGGGAAAGTAAATAAGCAACGTTGACGCTCTCTCTGCAACTAATCTTGAAGCAAAACACTTGAAAAAAAGTGGGCATTCAGACAGAAAACAACACTGCGATAAAACAACATAACAACAAAAGGAAATTGAGTGTTGTTTAAGGGACCTGGTGAGACATCCAGGAAGCCCTGTTTCAGTAACATATCAAGGCATTTAAAAGGCTTATCAAATGTCAAAACACTGCATACTCACAGGCTCTGAAAAGTTACAGCGGCATCTATTTTATCTTATGGCATTCATGCTACAAAGTTATCTACCAGGAATGCTTGCTTGCATGCATGTGACTACCCATCACATTGCTTTTGCAGCAAACGTCAAACAAGCCAGGTCAAAGCTGCCATACAATCTTGCCTTTTTTTGCAGGAGCCCTGAAGGTCTGAACGCGGCCCTAACCCCACTCTGCTTCAGTGGACCAGCAAAAGTCAAACAGCAGAAGTGTATTACTTCCGCCAGCATTTAATTGTGTACCATAAGCACAATCCTGCAGCTGGAAACCCACAGATGCAAACATACACACATCAGATAATGACTCATGTCAACCATGGACGAACAAAATACAAATGCAGCTATAGACAAGATACTAAAGAAAAGCATATCCCTACTTCTCTGTTGTGATACTATTGAATTGTAGTTTGTCGTTTTCAAGCATTTTCTCTCACTTTCACTGGGATTCTTCACTCTGCATTTCTCCATCATACATTGTCATTCCTGGACATGAACGTGTTTTTCTTATAGCCAAGGCACCACTGTGATTGTGACCCGGACTCTGTGATGTTTGTTGGACTTTAAGCTACTTTTACAGTTACAATCATGTAAAGACTCCCTGAATGTGATACTTAGCTAAACACCTCTAATATAAATGATGCAAGTCACCAGCATAGTGGTAAAATTCCACTTAAGTTTTCCACTAAACAACATGCTTCATATCTTGCCACATTTCCTTCATTCTACACCATGTCACTCACAAACACACATCACATAGAAAATACAAGTAAATGCTGTCTCCCTCACCACGTCTATGATCTGCAGCAGTGTGAGGCCCAGCTCCACCAGGATGGCGGCTGAGTCATTGACCACAGGTCTCTCCAGTCGGTTGTAGTTAGCCAGCAGCTCCTTGTACAGCCTCCTCTGGTGTTCTCCCTGCAGAGATCCTGGAGGAAACAAAAAAAAAACAAGAGGAAACATGATTTGTCTGATGATTATTCTGAATGCAAAAGCAATGTCTGCACAAAAAGTTCAAAACTAAGCACCAACATTTGGAAGTTCATTCGTGACCTTAGGAAAGAGTTTGTTTGACAAACTCAACTCAAATGTCCTTACTCCAATAAAACCAGTAAATGGAGCTTTGACAATATTTTGTCACACATAACCACCAGCAAGTTGTCTCATATATCAGAGTTGAAGGTACACCCCTCCATTCAATACAGATTTCTGAAGGTCGCTCCTTGATTTACAGACACAGGGTGTGTCTTTCTATTGGCATTTTAAACCGTAAATCCAGTGCTAGATTTGTGATGTTCCAGGACAGGGTTTAAAAATCATAAATGCTATCAGTGTTATGGCTTGGGTCATCCCTTTTTAGCAAATTGTACTTTGGAACATATTCTTGTGTACTGAGGCTGCATTTTAATTCAGAAAGTATCTTAAATGGCCTTCCAACCTTTTACCCTTACTTTGCTGGCACAAGCCTGCAGCCAGATTATAATTTACCTGATTGAGTTTCAAACACACTGCCATGTGCTGCACCTATTCAGTATAGTCAGATTGTACCAAGATGTCCCAGATTCCTACAGTACGTTCCTTTGATATAAACAACGTATAAGGTAAAGGTCTGCTGTTGAGCTGAAAGTTTTAATGAATAATGTAAATATACTTGTGCTTAAATCGGCATATACATCCACAGACTGTAACACGCACACACACACACACACACACACACACACACACACACACAGAGTGGTAAGACGGTGAGTTGGTGTAGTCTTAAGGTCCAGAGTGATTAAAATGATGTGTTTTTTGGCCCGACTCTCATCACCATTATTGATCCTCTCCACCTCACCTTTCACACACATTTCGCACTGCCCATTTGTCCCAAAATAAAGGGAGACAGACACCTTCGCACAAACAAAAACAATCAGACCAAATTGTCAATGACCTTGGAGTCACTGATCTCACTATATTGCGTTTTACAAAAAAAAAAAAAAAGAAGAAAGACAGACGTGCAACAGGGTAAAAACTTCCCTCTGCAAAAAGTCATCCATAATAACAAGTGATTTGCGGCAGTCTCATACCCAGCCCTCACATGCTCGTTAGCTCAGTGGTTTGTGCTCCTGCTAATGTGTTCACACTGCAAGTAAAATCTGTTTTTTTGTCCTTCATATGTGACACTGATCTGTTTTAATGATCGGGGCTGCAGTGTCAAAGCAAAGAGCATTTAAAACGTCCAACTATGATTGAGTGGATCTGTGTAATGACACCATACACATGAAGGCCAAATCAGAAGAATTTGTTTTCAGGCTGGTATTTGATATTGGCCACAATTTCAAACATAACTGATCATTATGGCCTGCAGTGTGAATATAGGCTGTTTATGGTCTAGTTTGTTCCACCATCCAAGGGTTTTGGATATGTAGGCCAAACAAGTTGGTTAAATTTCTTGAATGACCGATCCGAAATTGTGTTAAAAACCCAGCGGCATACTTCAGCAAGTGAAAGCACTTCCAAACAGATTTGTATAACACGCTCACATATTGTTACAAACACTTTTCAAAAGGCACAAACATAACAAACACAAAACAATAATTCTCTATCTGTCAGTACATGCACAACCTGTCAATGATATAAAAAAAAAAAAACAGTATAATGACTCCCTCATATACACACACATACACACACACACTGGGAAATGATGGACGCAAGTGAAACTGAAAATAAGAAAGAGAAAAAAAGAATATCACGTTCAGACATGTGGTGTGGATGAGAAATAAGGAGGGGAACGAGTTCTACAGCACTGCAAAGCTGTGAAGAGGAGAGGAGTGTGCGTTTGGCCCGGCACAGTGTTGATTGGCCCATTAAGGCTGTAATGAGGAGAGTTATGGCAGGAATGAGCCTGAGGTCAGAGACAGAGGAGCTACAAGAAGCTGAAGCGCACAGCAGAATCCCTTCCGCTGCTCCTATGGAGCCACACAGACTGATTAATACATCAGACCGTATCCTCTCTATTCATGCATCCGTCTTCCACTACCTTCTGTGGAAGTTGGATTGACGGATCCACGGCTTTTCTGCAGACATACGTTCTAACACATGCACAGACATGGATACATCATGTATCACCCAGGCAACTGCTCTTTTGCATACGCACGTGTACTCAAATTTAACTGCAGCCTAATCTACAGCTGCTATCCTGTCAACCTCCCTCCTGCGACTCTCCTGTGTTTGTTACTGTGAACTGAGGCCCTACAAACATAGCACAACTAATAAAGCCAGTGAAGAAGACTTTAAAGCTCAGTCTGCGTTGCTGCTTGTCTCAAAAAACTGCGTTTGGAAGGAATTAAATAATCAAATTCAATATAAACCACGTGTCAACTTTAATTCGCAAACAAACGTGTGCAACATACGGCAGGGATGAAGGGATACATCCATTAGTTTGTTGGGTTTTCTTTTTTTTAATCATCTCACTAATGAAGCTAAAAAACATCATTTTGCAAACCTAGTGAGAGGCCTCATCAAACAAACTCCAGCAGAGGGAGAGAATGAGAGTGGGGGGCAGAGGGAATAGGGAAGCTGGAAGATTTGTCTTGTTCAACACCCTCTTTGTTCATCTCCCTGTTTACCATCCTTGACCTTTTATTTAAAGAGCACCATGGAAAACACTCTGAAAAAGTGTTCCTCAGAGCTGATGAAAGTCATCAAATGTCAAGAAAAGACTCTTAAAAGCCTTATTCATCCTAATGTTATCTTTGAAACTTTGTTTCAGATTGAGGCCAATAACATAACACAGTGTCATAATTCTTCGTGATGCTTTTTGTTTAAATACATGAGGTTGTACATGATGTACAAAATGGAAGTGAGAACACGAATGACTGTTTTACCAATGAAAGCTGAACATCGACAAATCAGTTTGTCCTGATAAGTATCAATTGTATGTGTGTTAAAATGGAACGTCATTTAAATTAAGATCTCGTTGTTCGCAATGCAGCATTATCAGGGAAAAAGTTAGGTGCGCCCCCTCGGGTTTATTAGCGCCACGCTTTTGATTGTTGTTTTCTCTCTGCCATGGCTTCGGTCCAAAACAAACTGAAACATGAAAAAGTGTGTGATGCCGTCATTGTGCATTGATCAGAGGAATCGATAGTCACGGAGATGTGCAATTCCAAGTAATTGACCAAGTACGTACGTTTTTCATAGAAACTGCCATTTGTCATGGCTTACAAGAGGGAATTGTATAATTCAAAGCAGAAAATTAGTTTTCAAAATTCTGTTTTGCTAGGAAGCGCCTTTTTAATGGCAAAGTCCCCATGTGCCACATATCTGACACACACACACACACACACACACACACACAGACACACACACACAAACGTCCTTTAATACTTCTACATGTGTACTGCATGTTAACCTAACCTCACTGATCTAGCACACTGATGTAGCCCCTGAGCTCAAGGATGTCTGCATAAAGAATTAGTTCTAGTTTAATAAGCAGAGCCAGACTGCTTCTGGGCACCTCAGGGACCCAGAGGGCATCAGCACCCAAGGGGATATTTTATGTCAGCTTGGCAGAAATATTAATATATTTCACACATCCACAAGGTCTCCTATGAGACCAAGCCAATTATCCTTGTGAGCGTGTTTCCTCAAAATCAACATTTATTAGAAGAATATTGTACGTGAGAGCCATCTCTTGTGATTCTTGTAAAAATAGAATCGAGAGGAAATGAAAAATGTGAGACACGTGGAAATATAAGTTTGATCTGCATATCTTTCTGCATTGTGCTTTGTGTGCTGTTGGGGTGTGTCACCCTGCCTTTCCAAACTGGGAGAGGCTACAGCCTCTGTTGTAAGGTTTTAGAGCCATTCAAATACTAAGTACAGAATCAATGTTGGGTTTATTTGGAAGGAGACCCACTATTATGTAGAGGATTATAAGGGACACATTAAGAATTGACAACCATCAGGACAGAGGGATGGTTTGGAAAATGTATATTGACAACAACGGCTACAACTGATTCGGGATGGGACAGTTGCAGCCATGAATAGAAATAAAGGATAATCTTGGCATCAGCTAAAAGGAAACATTTCCATATAGTGTGCAAGCCGGTAACAGGAAAATCAAATTTCAGCAAATGGCAGCTCCTTACAAATTTGAGAGATGGGAAAAAGAGAAGACTGAAGATTGCTATTGTATTGAAGCCTGCTGTATACCACCAGTGACCCTGCTTGTTGAAAAGAAACGTCCGAGGTTATCCAGATGCTTTTAAACTTTATATGGCTGCTTAAAATGTTCAAAAAAAGTTCACTGAGCGTGAAAGTTAATTCCATTTATTTCCAACCAGCTCAAGGTCAACTTTCTAGCTTTTTCCAGAGCTTTCAACTGCATCTCTGTCTTCATCAAAGGAAAAAAGCTCCCGAAAAATCGTTTAGGTGAAGAAGTGCAATGCAGGTAGATGGTGGAATTCATCATAGTTTTTTATTTAATATGCAATTGTGAATAACTATATAAACTGGGAAACGCAGAAGCACATTCCTCCCTCACTCCCTCTCAAGATTTCCTCCTCTAATCCCAATTCTTTACACCTTCTTTCCTTGTCATGTAAAAGCCTCTCTGATCTTTGCAATATCCCACTTCTTTGCTATTCTACTGTAGAGTTTTAATTCTTCTCTATTTTGACTGCACCTCTCTCTCTCTATCAGTGGCTTTATCCCTTTACAAGCCTTTTCAAATCTTGTGATATCCCCTCTTTTGATCCCTCTCTCTATATATATGCTTCTCTTTTGTTACCTATATTCCTCCTTCTCAGTCTCTTTGCCTTGTCCTGAATTGACTTGTTTCTTTTTGTTCTTATTTGCAATAAATGAGCGCATTCAAGAGCCGATTAGGTGACGGAATAAACAAAAAGCTAGAAATGAATTCATGGTCATGAATGTTGTCACCAGTTAGTTAGCATCATCTGCAAACACATGATGGGATTTCAATAGAAAGTCTCTCAAGGTGAGGACAAGTGAGGCCAAATAAACAGGTTGAAGGTGAACTTTGTTCCACAACTGATGTGTGTGATCTGTGAAGACAAAAATATACGATTTGTTCGAGGTGGCATCGGAAAATACAAGAACCGTGCAAATACACTCGAGCACATAATTATTCTCTCTCTCACTCTCTCTGTCACAAACACACTCACACACCCAGAAAATCAGCAAGGCAATTCTGTCCCATCTGACTATTTTTTACTGGGTCAATGCGTTCGGATGAGGCTCCCAAACACACATATCAGACACAGGGTATCCAAACACAGACGGCCCGAGGGACCCGTTCTCCCTCTCCCTTTCCCACAAACACATATGTATGCACACAGGCACACACAGGCACGCACACATGAACGCACACACACACACACACACACACACAAAAACAAAAAAAGAAACAGGAAAAAGCTATTTTAGGCAGAGCACTAAAGGACGAACCTCTTACATCCGGGTGTTTTAGTGCCCGTGATGAGGCTGAGCCGCTGTCCAACACACACACACACAGACACACACACACACACACACACACACACACTTTCAGCTGGTAGGATGAAAGCATGCGGAGGAATGATCATGGCTTTGTTCGTTAGTCTCTTTCTGCCAAGACTCTCGACCATACTCATGTAGATTAGGTCGTCTATTATCATGTAAGACATTCAGCACTATTAATGCTTTTGGGGAATCAAGAAATTATGTCACCAAACTTCTTACAGAGATACCGGCATTAGTAAAATAACTGATTTGAAATGACTGAAACAATTAGTTGAGAGAAAATGAATTGAAGGCAATTTTGATGTTGAACATATGCTTGGTGTGCATATATTAACCACATCAATGAAAATAAAGCCGTGAACACAATGGCTGAATGTTTAGTCTAATTCGGAGGGGCTTTAAAGGATAGATTCACATTTTTTACTAGTCAGTCTTAATACAACCATTGTATGCCCATATGTATGTAGGTTGATACTAAGTTATTATTATTATATGTCGCTTTAATTATTACAGTCCATACTAACCATGGAGAGATCTCTAATAGTGCAACTCCACAATCCTTTGGGTTGGGAACCAAAACTCGGTTCCATGTAAGAACCAAATCCAAAATGGTTCTGCTTATCGGTTCCTAAACACAGACATTGCCGCTCTTTCTGGACTGGGTGGCGCCCCGCAAAGAGATATATTTTGTTTTTGTTTTGTCTTGGCACTATGGGAAGATTAATAAGAGTTGCGAGCAGAGGAGGCCGTGCCCTATGGGCCGCATTTTTTCTTCTCTGCAATCAGCTGTTGTAAAGTGAAGTAAACAAGTCTGTCTGTCTGTCTTCACGCAGCATGGTGTACTCACATCCCCGGGAGTGTGAGACAGGCGGGTAGAACAGAACAAAGGCAGTATGTCCCTCGTCATGCAAGGTCTGGAAAATTATTTGAATGAAGTGATTTTTTTTTTTTTACTTTTGTGAGCAGCGACGTGATCGGGCAGCTGGCTGATTGTATTTTTTCTACCCGACGTATGTTGGAACCTGTCTGTGTCACTTCTGCACGTTTCAGTGTTACAGTAGGGGAGACCGGGGGAAATTGTACAATCTCAAATTGCACCAATCAGAACTAACTTGTGAATTAAAAAAATAATAAAAAGATTATTATTGAATCATATTATTTAATATGACATCAACCAAATCAAACTGTATGCATTTAATTGACAGGTTCCATAAACCTTATCAAGTGAATTGTGAATAAAGATATACATTTGTGTAACGGTTTTCATAAATACATTTTTTATTTCTGTGAAATAAGCAACTGACCTGTTTTGACTCAAAGAATCAAAATCAAGAACCGTTAAGAACCAAAATTGATAAGCAGAACCGGAATCGGAACCGGAATTGTTAAAATACAAACATTACCCAACCCTCACAATGCCTTGCAAAATGCATTTTTAAGTTCAACCAAAGCTAATATGGGGCTTCAGCAGCTTGAGTTGGACACACCAAATGTGTACCAAAGATTATTTTGTAAGAAATTCCTTCTCTGAGTTACATTGTCCAGGAAAACATAATTACTCTTGGTGTGTTTGCTTGATTGGCAGGTGTCTCGGCCTATCACAGTTAGATTTGTTGCAGCTTTTCAGAAGGTTTCGAAAGGTTCCATTACAAATGCCATGTTCATATTTTTACAGCTCAAGTGTAACTTGCTTCAGCCGCTGTTTTTCACACCAGCAATCTTGCCTGCTAGCAGACTCAGTAGACAGGATGAACACGGGGCCCCGGAGGTTCACAATGATGTAACATGAATCCTGATGAATAAACAGCGAAACACTACAGGGATGTGGTGACAAAAGGGTTGGGATGATAAGAATAGAAGTAAAAGGCTTTAAAAAAGACTTAATTTCACTTCAGTTTAGCTAAAAATGTTCCTATATGCTGACAGCAAGTTGTTTCTTGTGAGGGTTGTCCCAGTACTAACATAAAAATCACACTACTCTAAAACAAACCCCTTATTATTTAGTTTTAGAGTAATCTTATTGGTGGTGAACACGCTTGCTAAATCTTAAAAATGGATTTCTATTATCTGGTCTGGATAGATAACAGGGCTCTGATCCCAGAATGCTCTGGGACAGAGGGACTAGAGTTATGAACCTGGAGGAAGAATAGGGCTGCACAAAGAAACCGCTGACAGATCACCACTCCCCGAGGGCCTGGACAGAGAACACCACGACAAATGCTACACATCTACAGCCATTCTGATGCAAATATCTAGTGTATGTGTGAGAGTGTATGGGAAAAACAGAAAGAGGAAAAAGAAATAGCTCTGCACATACACAATACAAGGGTGACGTGGAAGGAGTATTATGATTAAAGCCAAACTCCCACGATAAATTTAGTTGCCGAATATAATTTACACCTCGGAGCTGGAACAATACACACACTATAACAAGAGTGGGGGCAGGATATTGCAACATCCTTTTTGTTTTAAATTATGATTCACATAAAAACACATGTATTTAAAATTTTGTTTGAAAAGACATGGAGCATGACTGACAATGGGCGCATGAGAAAACAAAACAAAACTGAACTTAAATTAGTTTGTTCCTCATTCCATTGGTATTAAATTCATAAGAAAATAGCAGCAAATAAACCTTAGAAACACTCAGATACATCACATACTGACATCTCTCTGGTCAACAGTGACACAGTCGGCAATGCATCTTGCAGAAATCAAGCATGTTTGATACAGAAGGAAGTCGTGCAGCATTCACTCTAGAATATAGTATATAATGTATATTCTTTCTCAAACCTATAAATGGGTGTCCACCTTAACAGAGACCATCTATCTCTCCTTTAAACTTTGACAAATGTCATTTAACCGTCTGCAAAGTTGGACTGGCCATCAGGCCACTTAACAAATGGGCCGATGCAAAATATACATACAGTATTTTCAAATAACCAAGAGCTGTGTGGCAGACTGGCCCAGGTGAGTGGGCTGCTGGTCCACTGCGATTTGGTACATGTCAGCTTCTCTCTCCCAGCCAATTACTTTTGGTCCGGTCCATTCTAACTTTCCCATCTGTGTTTAGTGACATTTTAAGAAGTAGTGGAGTGGATCAAGATGGACAAACAAAAAGAAAAAAAACGTAAAGGGGGCGCTAAGAAGCTGAGAGAGAGAAGAGGTCGAAGTCCCTTGAGGCTGATGCAGCCAAATGTTTTAAAAATAATTATTATTCATTTTGCGCCGTTGGCACTAAATCCCCACAGCCTAGTGATTCTAAGGCACTGGCAGCAGAGAGGAGGAAGAGGAGAGAGTACGGCCCAGTGAGTCCAGCAATACAGTTGAACTGTTAGTCACGGTTTTTCAGTTGAAGCTTTAAGACAGAACACAATAGGGATAAGAAAAGCGAGGTTTGGGTTGGGCTAGCTGGCGATTTAGCTATATCGTGTTCCTTTTGTTGAAACATTCGCTCAAAAAGTACATTTCATAAAGCCCATGCGCTTGTCAATGTCACTTTTTGAAAACCAACCTATGACAGAGGCGGGACATTAATAAAAAGGTTGATGTGCTCCAGCAAACTTTTTGATTAATGGTTTTGATTATTGACAAGAAACAAAACCTACAAAAAAATATAAATGTTGGTTGTGTATTTCTTAAACAGTTATATTGTCCAATTGGAATTATAGTGGTGTATAATATACTATTATATGACATATAATAACATTATATAATTAATATATTGATGTAGGCCCTTTTCACAGCAGCCATTTAGACATGTCTATGCATGGTAAACAACATTGTAGTAATTGTGTGTCACAGCCATTCCAATGAGCCAGCATGCACAATACCAGGGCCCGTGTTTATCCTGCAATGACATGTCAATGCTGTGAAAAGGGACTATTATAGTGGTCAGATGGTTCCAGAGATTCTTCCCACCTTGCTGCCAGTGCCATTATACCAATATGTGCTCCTTCTAGCGAGCCTCCTCCTGACTGACTGACCGAAAACACCCCAAGGTGAAGAAATAATGGGACTCAGACACTATAATGTCTGATGGGCTGCAACAAAGTGTGTGTCAATGTCTTTGTGTGCAAGAACTGCCTTATCTTTTGCTCATGCTTGTGAGAAACGTGTCCTTCAAAAGACACAAGAGAGGATACGTGTATTGGCTCCATTGTTATTGTGTAGGGTTTATATGTGTGTGCATTCATGTTTGCCTGTGTAGCTTACACACAGTTCCGCTATCCAAGTGCACATCAATTTAAATTAAGGTCACTCCTACATTGGCAATGGTCTAGCACCTCATTATTTCACTATTAATCATTTGCTAGGGGAAAGAGTCAGGGGAAGTCAACAGTGAAGTGTCCAGATGTTCAGCAGCTTTAAACCTGCATTTTAAGACTGGTGGCTAGATAGGGAGATACAGGGAGAGTCAGAGAAATGAGACATGATGGGAGTTGATAACAGGAGGCACAACAATGACGGAGACAGAATGTAAAGGAAGGGAAGGGAGGACCCTTCGTGTGCGCCGCGACAAGCAGGAGAGCACAATGAAAATGTTTTTTTTGAAAAGCTAAACAGCAACAGATAAGGATTGAAGCAGAATATTTCATTAGATAAAACAATGTTGTGAATTTAACAAGATAACATCCATTTTTTTTTATACAATTTCCCTTTTGGACAGAGGACAGTGCTCCAAAACGCTAAATGGACACCCAGCCAAAGTTATTATGAACAATAATTTAATGTCAACGTTATGAATGAAGCTTTGAAGTTTAGAACTATTTGGTACAGCCACGAGCCACAAAACACTATCCCAGCAGGGGATAGGCCATGAATATATATCAACAATCTTTCTCCAGAATCGCAGACTCTGCTTTCATTAGCTAGGTGCATGCAGTGCTGCTTGGTCTTTAAAACAATTCTAGTTTGTAATATAAATATTGTAAAAAGGCCTAAATCTTAAACCTGCAACCATTAAAAAAAAAGTCAAAAAGGCAAGAGAAGGGCAGAATGTCATTGGCAAGAAGTAATGTACAAAATCAATAATGATGATGGGTAAAGTGGGTGTCAAGGAGACACGAGGGAGCGTGAACAGAGACAGATGACGGACAGTAAAAGAGACCACTGGGATAAAAGTAATCCTGAGAAGATCAATTTTACAAAAGCGATTTCCACCCTCTACACTTCCGCAGCCAACTAGTAATGTTTTTAACTTCTTTGTTCATCTCTTTGTGTATTTCTCTGTAAATCAATGTGCATGTAAACATGCTCATCAACCACTGTGTCTGTGTGTGTGACGAGTCGGAGTCCCATCACATTATTTCCGGCATCCTGTGACGATCTACAGCTGTGAGCAGGGATCAGAGCGTATGGGGTTGTGTGTTGATGGCGTTTTGGATGGATGTATTCATACTGGAGATTTCTAATCTATGTCCGAGGGCTCAGAGCTCTAAAACCACAGGATGTTTAATCCTAATCCAGGAGCTAAAACCTTCATCGTGTTGCAACGCTGAGTGCGTGGCTACCACATCCATACTTTTACACCACAATTTACCATGCCTTGCGTTTCTTTCTATAACTAAAAGCTTCATACGTTATGAGGAACTGTTACATATATGTAAGTTTAGGGCATCCATATACACAGTTCCAGTTTTAAACAATTCTTTAGGTAATTTGAAGTAGAGCTGGGAAATATATCAATATTATATAGGTATCGTGATATGAGACTAGATATCGTTTCTACTATCTTTTCCTGGTTTTAAAGGCTGCATTACAATAAAGTCATGTCATTTTCTGAATTTACCAGACTGTTCTAGCTGTTATATTATTTGCCTTTACCCACTTAGTCATTATATCCACATTCTTGATAATTTTTTATCAAATATCTCATTGTGTAAATATTTTGTGACAGCACGATATTAAAGCATTTGGTCAAAAATATTGTGATATTCGATTTTCTCCAAATCGCCCAGCCCTAACTTGAAGGCAGCGTTGTGTTTTAATGTTACCATTATAGCATTGTCAGTGCATTAACAGCAGCACTTATAATATCTTAACACATGACTGAAATGCTGAACAAGGGCATAAAAGGTACATTTAACATAAACATTGTGATTTAACAGTGTAAAGTCTGGGGGAAGTGCTAAGTATTGCTGACCGTGGAAAACATTACAGGCAAGAACACTGTGTCTGCGAGAGTAAAAGAGAATAAATTAAAGAGACAGAGGAGACATCGAGACAGATGAGGCGTTGCATTGAAATCAAGCAGATATTATTACAGAATCTGTGCCAGGCCACTTCACTCTTACCAGTAAGGGTCAGGAACATAAATTCATTGGAGGGTATATGCATTGTATTCATGCTGCACCTTAATACAGGACTGTTGAATATTTTATATTAAGTTATAACCAAACCAAAATGTAAGCTGCCTGAGGAGTCTAATGCACTCCATGGTCTGTCTACACTGCTATGTGGAGCCTACATTGTCACAAAATCATGTTTCTTTTTCAAGGAAAATAAATTGTCCTCTTTTGGATGTTGTCTAGTGTTTCCCTTGACAGACTAAAGCTGCTTATCAATGGGACAGTGAATGTGAAAATACTAGGCCTACAAGCGGATAGCTGCTTCTTTAATCCCCATGCACAAAGACTCATGAGCCAGCCTATTCTCCTGGCAACAGTCAAACGTGACCGGCCATGACATCCACTGTTCAAAAAAACATACTGTGGTCTGTGTTCCATTTTTGAAGTGAACATGAAGGTCAAACACGTCCATCTATCGTTTTCATTTCCACGACTTCCTTTGTTTCCGCAGCAAAGTCTTTAAAAGAAAATGAACTTAAAAAAGATTTAAACGTTCTCACCTTGTTTGCATATTTATGTGAATTGACTCAGTGCTAAATTGCATGACTTGTGTAGTGTTATCACAACTTTGACAGTAGACAGGACACGTTGTCCCACAATGAGACAGCAACACTGTCCATGAAAGACAGTGGAGGCCTCCTGTCATGGGTTAGCAGGTAATCTATCCTCTTTATCTCTCCCTTCAGAGTTTGTCATTTAAACTACCCCTCCTCCTTGCCAACAAGATGATCACAGACTGGATCGGTATGGAGATGTGAGAAAATTGGAAATTGGTAGGTTTGATATTTTGCGCATGGTGGACACACATTCATACTGTTTGCTCACACTCACACATGTATACATGGAGGGTTTGATGGCATATCTTTAGCAAAGCTGCTGTGTCACATACGGGTAAGTAAAGAACCCAGATGTTGCAGATGATGCTGCTGATGTTGATGATGGGATGGGGCTTAGGGAAGAATTAGAGTGATGCATGCACATATAATTGCACACGAATGACCAAACATTAATGCACGGACATGCGCATAGTGTTTTAAAATAACCCTGTGTGTAATAAATCACCTTTTTACAAGTGTACCTTTGTCAGGAGATACAACGAAAGTAAATTCAGGGTGCAGAAAGAGTTGGATTGTTTTTCTTTTTTTTTAACTAATTCACATTTGTCTTTTAAAAGTGTTATACAATAGAACATTTGGTGACTCTTTAAAACAAATTATAGTGATTCATGACTACCAAATTAATTATTTAAGAGTTATATCTGTGTCATCCCAACATAAAATGCAAACTCTGGTTTGTTTACCATGATGTGAGAAAAACAAAGCAGCGTACATTGCCTCCACTCAAATTCAAGTTAAAAATGTGCCTTTCATTTCAATGGTTTCTAATGCAAAAGAACAAGTTGCCTAATCGTAGAAAATCCTTCCAACAAAGACCACAACAAAGCTCAGAAATCCCTTTAGGAATAACGGATAAAGGCAAATATAAACTCATGTCTAGATTATCCAAAACACACGACTAATAGTGATTATACATTTATTATAGTCTTCATTTATCCAAACAGGCTCATGCGCTCACTGAAGGAAGTATATTAAAAGAAAAAAAGGAAAAAAAAACTTCATCACTTTCCTCAAACCTACCTTTGAAAAGCATGGCCGCACAAATATAAAATCCAACCGAACATGGTCCCCAAAACTTCATCCTGGCACCGCTGTGTGGACTCCACCGGCCCCCGGCTGCGGGCTCTCAGTGTCGGTTAGACAGGTGATCCGCTCCGGCTTGGCGGTGGTGTGAACATGAGGCTGGAGAGAGACGGAAGAGGAGAGAGACGGAGTGTGTGAGATAAAAAAGACTGACAGACCAGAATGAGTGTGGAGTTAAGATTGGCGCGTTCACGCTGCTTCACAAACACATTCCCTCACACAGCGCGGCACGCGGACGCGCGTCCGAGCTGGAGTTAGCCAGAAATATGGCTTGCTATATTTTCACAGGTAAATCCAGCGATGACAATAACTACAGTAAAGTGTTTGTAATGTCTGATAGACACAATCACGTCGATTATACGCAAGAGTGTTTTTGCAGAGTATTTAATTGCACATTTATTAAGACCTCACCCTGCTTGTTTTTCTATTTCCTCCTAATTAAATGCTGTAGGCATATAGCCTGTAACGTACTTTTGGTGTTATATTTAAATCATTGAATTGTTCATTTCTTCTGTTTAATTCGCCTTTGGGAATATTTTTGTTGGATATTTACGATAACATGTGATGTTAGTATCTAATTAAGCTCGACTAACTTTATGAATTCAGTTGTGTTGGAGCCTATGCTACTGTACCCTGAAAGCCCTCCTAACTTTGTTTACCTGTTCACAAACTTCATTGTGACTTGTATTGATTTAAAACACAGATTTAGTATTAGTATTATTAGATGCTTTGTTTATTTATTTGTGGCATGAAGTAGCTAATGTGACATCACAAATGAGTGTGTGGTCAGAAGGGCAGCATGCTTTCAGGTTTCAACAATACTTATCTTATATCAAAATCATTGTAAATGTATTGCTCCTCTCATCAAAATGATTAGAATAACAATTTCTCAAATTAGTATATAATGTTAAAGGGGTTGCTTGTGATGAACTGATATAACATTATCACCCGACCCTAAATTTCTTTCATCTCTAGGGAGCTTTTTATTGACTTTCAGCACATTGTTTTATAGCCAGAACGTTGCTATTACTATTACTCATCAGCATTGTTTCCATCCACAGCAGCCGTTTTCAGGCTCTGATAAACCCACAGTACGGTAACTGCACAGCACCAAACGGCAGACAGACACAGTTAGTGACTAGCTGGTGAATATAGTTGAGCATTTTAGGGAAAATAGTCCAAAAGGAGAGTATACTGGACTTACATTAATTATGTGGACAAAGACACATCCCCAAACAAATGCTAACGTTGCTCTGTGTCTGTTGGATGTGTAAATATGCAATGGTTTGCAAACATATTTGCCATTTCAACTATAAATTAATAATGTGCAATGTGTTTACAGTTTGATGAGCTGCCCCTGAGGGGCCAGAAATCAATTACCGCTGTTTTCTTTTATCAAAGACAAGGCCATCGAGTCATAGCTCTTACAAAACCCTCACAACTCATCTCTTAGTTTTTCTTAGCGCTGGTCACGACCAGGCCAGAAACCCTTGAAGTGGTTGCAGATCACCACCCAGCCCTCCTCCTCCCACAGCTGGAGACCATCATTCATGAATGTGATGTGTCACACTGCAATTTCCCACTTTCCCTCTTTTACAAAGAGGTTCATCAACTGCATGTTTGCCATATTTGTCACCTTTTTGTGCCAGCCTGGCTCATAATCAAATGACCTATTTATTCCAGTCCAAAAATAATTTCAGTCAGGAATAGGATCCGATACGCGATGAGGGGGAACATTGCACATTTGTGAAAATGTTCCCACCGCCTGGCTCCTTTTAAATGGAACAGGGGTGTATCATCTAAGAAGCAATCCTGTGCCAGTGGTATTAGACCAGTCCTTGCTATTTTTCATACCCCACATGTCTACGTCTCGTGGAACTCCATCAGAGGAGATTTACGCTGCTAGATGTGATTTAGTACAGAATCCCATATCTGTCTGTGCTGCATGTGGGCCGACAGCCACCGTGGGCTCAGTGAAACCTCCGATCACAACCTTTATCCTTGTACTTGCTCTAAGGACTACTAAGGAAACCATATTGAGCCAATTGCTAAAGCTAAACCTTTTGTTGGAACTACCAATAACTTTGCTGAAGTGTAATGTAGAGCTGTCCATAGTGCTGAAATCACCAGCAGCACTGTTGAAAAAAAATGAGATGAAGAAATCTAAAATGATTCTTTTTTTTCTCCATTTTAGAACTTAACATTATGTACCCATAAAAGGACATACACATGTACTGCTTGCAGAAAACTGAGGTGGAAATCAGTACATGACAAAAGTAACCTTTTTTTTTTTAACAATGAAGTAAAGACTAATAATAATAACATAACAATAAAGGCTTATTATAAACTTTACATTTCACTGTGAATCACATGTATAGGTTTGTTGCATTACATTTTAACTCCTTTAGCATGCACATCTGGATAGTGTACAGTATGCAAACGTGTTTTTGTGTGTTTATGCAGTGAGTCTCTGAATCTGTTGCTAAGTGTTGCCTCCTCTTACCATTTTTCTCAGCAAGGGGGAGGGGTTGCTAACACAAGATGTCACACACCATAGTATAATACTATGGTGTGTATAATACTTAGTAGTTCTAAAAAGTCGCGTCCCTGTGAATCTGAATCCACAGTGCAAACTTCGAACCTGCCAATACTGAGCTGGCGCCTACAATCCATCCACCCTTCTACAAATAAGGACAGAGAGGGAATCTCCATCATGTTTTGTCTTTTTTAAATGCACCAATCAACTGAAAGGAGGTGAACAATAGCAGAGAGGAAAGCGCAGAAAAGATTGTGAAGACCAGAGGGAGCTGTTAATTCTCTATCTTTTATAAATGAGAAGTGTTCTGCTAATGGACTTAAATGTTGTGGAGCCACCATTGCTTCTTTCATTCTTCCTCTCCATCCGTTTTCTCCTCCACATCTCTCTTGTCTTATTCTACCACTTAAAACAAACCTACCGAACACATACAGTAACTGCTGACAACAGAGACAGTGCTACATTGTTTTGCTTATATACGGTATGTGGACGTAGGTGAAGTCAGCAATGACAAGGACAAAATCAGAAGTGTGTATGAATTTAGTTAAACACCCTTCTCGCCCCCTTTCCCAAATCAAATATTTGAAATATTTGCCGGTCCCATCAGGGTGCATGTGTGTGCATGTGTGTGCGTGTGATAGAATAGGGTCAGATGAGTTTTCGCTTTACCTTTGATGTGTGGAAGATGCAGAGCTTTGCTGTGGCAGAGAGCACAAGGGTCCCAGAGCTACACCAAAGTGTGTGTATGTGTGCATGTCTTTGGGAATCGCAATTTCTGTGTGTGTCATGTGTCTGCATCTTCAATTGTGCGTTCATACTTGATATGTGGGATTTTTCCAGAAATATGTACAAAAATGGCGAATGACAAATGTTCTAAGACAAAATTATTGTGACTTTCTTTTAGGTTATCTGTAAATATATGATGAAGTGCATCTTGGTCCTCCTGAAACAGCTCCTCCTCTATTGTCCTGCCGCCAGCCAGCCCTTTGTCTCTGTTACACTGACGAGGTGACGGCTCCAGTTTATTATGGGATGTCAAAGAAAGGTCAGACCTCTCACACACACTTAGGAGTTTACTGTGGAAAGGTCAGCAGTGCACATGAGGGTGAGGGAGAGTGGAACATCCAAACAAAACACACCAGAGCAAACCAGAGCTGTGCATTGTGTGGGTGGACAACAGCATTATGTGATCAAAGAAAAGTCTTCAAAGAAGGGTTCATACAATAACACGCACTAAAATATTGTCACACTTTCATACACATACTAAGAGACGCCTCATAAATAGAAGGAGTGTAAATTATTGATACGTTTTCTTCTGCTGGACTTTTAGTTATTGTCTGTCTGCATCAACTCTCGTCCTCACTTCAGCTTTTAGATGGTCATTTTCGTGTGGCTGCATCTGTGTTTTAGCGAGAGTGTAAATATTACATCAAGCGAAAAAATTCACAGGAAGGCTCATATACTTTCAGGGATGTGAGCTTTTAATGCATCACCTTCAAAAGTAGTAACCCAAATTAATACTCTTGGGTCCTGCTTTGAACATTTTTGTGTTAGCAAGCCATTATAGGCTCAAAAACCAGCTTTAAAGCCCCTTCCCGTAGGTAATGCTACATGCACATGCACATTGTGTTAATAATTTCCCCTTTGGTTAAATGTATCACATAAGTTAGACAGTTGTAATAAATATCTTTTATTTTTCTCACTTCTATTCCTGATTTCACGTCCACAATTTACTGTGTTCACATTTTTTCTTGCAAAAGACTATTAATAAACCGGTCTGCTTCCTTATTATGTATTGTGTCATCCATTGACACAGCTGCCAAAACATTCTTCAAAATAAAATTCACATTTTCCCCATGTCTGTCGAACATTGGTTTAATGCCCGGAGCAAAAACGGGAACTGTCTACCAACCATGAATGTGATTAGAACCCCACCCAGTGGAAGAAACGTTGATGTACACAAAACTATTTTATATTACTGTAAAAAACACACATATTATAATTCCTCAGTGACCACAAACACGTCATACAGTCAAAATGATGTGTTTATGTTTCTGTGTCTAAAAAGTAAAACATGAAGAATTCATTAGTGCGGTGTCCGTGAGTTAGAGCAGAAATATAATGCAACACAATAGTATTGTAAATGCTGTGGCGAAGATAGTTGATATAATAATGCACGTTCATTTAAAAAGCACAATTAAAAAACAATCTACCATAAACGAAGCTAAAACAAACATAAAAACAAAAACATTCATTTGTGTGCACATTTTGTGCACTAAAGCTAAATTACGTCAGATAAGTCTTACTGAATGACGTTTATATTGACACAACAGATTGCTGCCATGACTTTTTAAAAGTTGTTGACTGGAAATGACCGAGCATTGGGTTTGCTCAAATCAAGAGTCCTGCACTGTGTTCATCTACCGACAGACTTTTAGTCCAGACAGTTGTCGTCTTTATGTTGACTCTGATAGCTTAACTTGTTCCTGTGGGGAAGCACCCGTGTGTGTGTGTGTGTGTGTGTGTGTGTGTGTGTGTGTGTGTGCGTGTGCGTGTGCGTGTGTGTGTATGTCAGAGCTCTGGCACCCAGATAAGTGGTTACCTTGAGTGTCCAGCCTGATGCTTGACGCCATTCACTCTTCTCTGGTTCGTGTTAAAAACATCTGTGAAAGAAACTCTTGTTCACTTTCACATTCATTCGGGAGATTCTGAGCTCTGAAGACACTCAGACATTCATCTGATCAGCAGCTTCCTGCTCACAAGTTGCGGGGAAATCTCACATTTTGGCTTTTTTTTATTACTCTATTAGTTTTCTTTCTTTATCTTTTGCTTAATTATTGTGCTAAGATTACACACATGCTGAAACGAAGCAGTTGCCAACTCCTTTTAAAACAATTGCATGCATGTGTGTGTATTATTTCTGTGAGTTTTCTGTTTATTAATCATGACTTTTCTTATTAGAAACATTATTTGTCTAACTTTTTATAGACATGAGGTTTGTGATCCAGTTTTGTCCTCTTAATTGTGTTTAACATGTGATGATGTTTTAGATGTAGGGCCATTATAATCTACTTGACTGAGCAATGTAATGTGATTACTTTAAATACATTTGGATTGACCTTACGTTTACATTATCTACAAACGTTATCAACCATTCAACATGTGAAAATCCTTTTCTAAAAACACTTTTTCTTTAGTGAAAATGTGTTTTTCCTTCCCATCTCTTTCCTAACCAACAGTGTTAACTTCAATCAGATTTATAAGCTTTATATTTTATTTATAATGTTGAAATTATCTTATCTGTAATATATTACTCCTGTACCCTGAAAGTGTCATCACTTTTTAAAATACAGTTTCTGTTTGTTTTTTTGCCGCCAGTTCATGAAGGAGGACGAGGCAAAGCGGTTCATCAGGCTGAAGAGACAGTCGGGATACTGGGATCCACACCACAACCAGTGGGGTCACATCGTTCAGGAACAGGTAACACTGCACTGTGTGGCGTGTATACATGCATGATTTATAGTCAGTAAATGCAAAAGCCAAGACTTTTTCCGCCATTAAAGAGGCATTTCTATGACAAAGTGTCTTTATTCCTCAGGCAAACCAGTACTGAGCAGCGCTACGAAGCGATGCTCAGTACCACATGGACATGAGTTTTACAGTACCATGACATCATTGTTTTATTTTGCCAGTGAAGGCAGTCTTAGTGCCATATTCTTCCCACTTTACCATCATGCCACTCTGACATGAGGTAGTGTCCATTAAGTTCATTACTTAATAACTTAAATAGATGTGCTATGTTAATTTATTGTTGCCATTGAGCAGTGAACATTTCCTCCAAACGTTCATTCTTTTTCCATATGTTTATTCTATGGTTGTGTTGAGGGAATACAACCGGCTGTATATGGAGATGTTGCGCAATGGACAAGCTCACCTGGACAGTCAGACCGGTTAAAACAGATAAAAAACAAAAAGAGATGAAAACTGAGGAGATCAGAAATCATGTTGCAGACAAAAATAATACAGTGCTTCCTAGTGGTGGAAGCTCAAACATTTATTCTAATGTGATTCAGGAATACATTTAAACTTATTATTTATCTGTATAAAGTGGACATTAGAGTTTAACATGGTTATGGTTAAAAGGGTTCAAACGAAGATATAAACAAACATCATTCCACATATCACAGCTACACTTCTGTTGTCCATTTTAATAGATAAGGTAAGCAGAAATGTAATATCCCATGAAAAGGTAAACGGAATACCCTTAATATAAAATGCTGCAGTTTTAGTGTATGGATGATTTTAGAACAATGATGCCTGCAATCAAAGTTATTATTCAAAAAGAAAGAATCAAAGCAAATGAAATGGTGCTTTTTTTATATAGTTACAAAAAAATCTTCATTCCTTTGGAATTGTCATTGTCTTGTCACTAATAAAGTGAATAAAATCACTGCATGCAATTATTGAAAATATGTTGAACAATGAATTAGTATTAAACAAATAAAAAAATAATATAAGAGGAATCTCTGTCTTGCATTTCATATCCATCCTTAGCTAATCTTGCATTTTGAAAAAAAAAAATGTTTTCATAAAGTTGTTCTGGGGGAGAAAAAGAATTATGTTTCTGTTTTGTATTCTGTGTTGTTTCGTTTGAAGGGATTTTTTCTACATCTCTGTGGTTTACCACTGGGTGGTGCTGTCACCCATTTCCTCTTTATTTCTTTTAGTACTTTGCTTTTTTCGTTCCTTAGTTATCTGTGACATATGTGTGACTGGACTGTTAGATTTTTTAACCGAACACTGCGTATGATATTATGTACAACTTCAATTTTCATTGAATAGAGCAAATGTAAACATGGCATTAACTATGAAAAATAAAGCAACTTGTTTAAAACAACTTTATTAGTGCAATAAAGTATATCTGAACAATAGAAAATACTGTCATTTTGATTGTTGTGTAATTTAAAGAAGAAATGTCCTAATTGTCTTAATTTATTAATTTCACTATTATGTTGCTTAAAATAGTTTCACTAACTGCAGTGAGCAAAATATAGCAACTTTCGTAGTTGAGGAGGGTGAGAAAGTTGTGATAGGCGTGCGTTATTGCTCCTAGTTTGAAGATCGATCCTCACTTGCCGTTGGAGGAGGGATTTTGAAAAACATGTACAGCGCTGGAGTGAAAATGAGGACAGTGCCCAGTACTGCGACGGTGAGGAAAGCCCACAGGAAGATCCTGTCTAACACCTGGGCCACAAACTTCCAGTCTTGTACCACCTGTGAAAAAGAAGAAATAGGAGATGGTATGACAGCAAAATATATAAACATGAATATCTTAGCACTATTATGATGATTACTTCAATCTGTTTTGATCCAGCTACACCCACCTCGCGGATGAAGTGTTCCTTGCGGATATGTCTGCTGATGTAGCGCACTGAGTAGATAGCCTTGTCCAACATGGTTGCCCAGGCCTCATCCTCCTTCCCCTCAGAAGTTGTCTGTCCGTGGGCTCCGCTGTTTGCCCCCTGGCCTCCTTTCCGACCTCCAGAGCGAGGCTTCATCTCGGGGCTTTCCGGAGCCAGCTCTGGGTAGTGGTAGCGGTCCGTGTGTCCCCGCATGCAGAGCAACCTCGGCAGTTTCTGAAGGAAGAGATTACGAACCCACGGCGACATTGGGTGGTAGGTGGCTGAGGAGCGGTGGTGCACGTTGATGACAAAGACAGTGACGATGATTGAGAGTGTGACAAAGATCATGATGAACAGCAAGTACTCTCCGATGAGCGGGATCACCTTTGAGGAGGACGGGATGATTTCTTCTATGACCAGGAGGAACACAGTGAGCGACACAAGGACTGAGGTGGAGAGTGACAGCTTCTCTCCTTCATCCGAGGGAAGGTAAAACACAAGGACAGTCAGAAAGGACAAACCCAAACAAGGGAATATGAGGAAGAGTGTGTAAAACAACGGCAACCGCTTCAGAATGAAGGAATACGTGATGAAGGGGTACGAATACATGTCGTCCTTCCTGTTCCCTCTGGCACCGGTGGCATTAAGGATCTCCCACTCCCCATTGTCGAAGAAGTCCTTACGATCTACCTGGTTGTCTATCAGGACCAGGTCCACCATGTTGCCATCGTATGTCCAGGAGCCAAACTTCATGGTGCAGTTCTGGCGGTCGAAGGGGAAGAAGGTGACGTCCATAGTGCAGGCAGATTTGTAACTAGCAGGTGGCGTCCAGGTGATGGCACCATTAAACCTGACAATGGCTTTGGTCATCAGGGAGCCCTCAAAACGGCCATCAGCACTGAAGAACCATGGAAGAAAAATCAGAAAGTAAGTCTCAGAATCACATTTACAGATTATCTGTGTTTGCGTCTGGTGAGTGTATTGATATTGGCTTTTTTTATGCCCTTTTGGTGTTTGCTTTGATTAATATTATAACTCAGTATTACATAACCTTTCTTTTTAGGGCGTTTCTTTTTAAATTATATATAGAAGTATATGAACCTTATTGTTTCTGGCATGTTAGAGCAGTCTTACTTCTCATAGAGGACGATGTCTGGGAGCCAAATATTTTCAGAGGGGACTCTGATTGAAGTGATTCCTCCGTATTTGTCCGGATTCCATCGCAGCTTGTAATCAATCCACTCCTGGTCAACACAAACACAGGACACAGGATGCGTTAGACCGACGTACAATACTAAACAATCTTATTTTTTGCCTTTATAAGCATCAAAATTGATGAAACATATTTTTAAAAGTTCTCGGACATTGGAATTGGATCACATCTACCAGAGCGTCCTGATAAACAACAAGAAATACTGAAATTAATCATTTCATATGGATTGTTTGTAAGAAATAATGTCTGTGTATTGCCCTCTTGCATAATACAACTCATTTTGAAATAGTTTGGATTTTTACAAAGAAAAAGCAATGCCTTTTAGTCAGATTCTGTTCTGTGAAGTGTATGACATTTACAAAAATCCTTTACTGTGTTATACAATCAAGCGCGTTAGTCAAGAACTAGTGCTGAAATTAATTAACAGTGTCTGTGTTTGTGTAAAAGACACTATCCATATCAGTATTATCATGTTCCGTCTTATCAGACTGCTGCAGTATGTATAACTATTGCCTGTATCTTCGTATTGACCTGTGGATACGAATGGTATTGATTCAATTGATTGTTGCCATTGAGCCTCAGTTGTTTTGCTCACCTGACACAGCCAAACGTTCGTTGTCATTAGCTGGTTCTTCTCATCCTATAACAGACAAAGACAACAGACAAAAGAGTGATATTAAAGCATTGGAGAAAGAGCCCAGAAGCAGGAGGACAGTGTGTAGGTTATAGGCCCATTTTATGATCAAATTTCAAACAATAGGATTTGCACCACCAAAAATCCAAACCACACAATTGAAAGCTATTATCACTCCCAACGTTATTGTCAAGTCTTTAATACATGGACCATGATATATAAAAAGTAAAACTGGCTGGGAAAGAGGCTGATAACATCAACATAGATGACAAACATGCAGATATTGGTACTTTGAAATAATATAATCAACAATATTAGTTATGTTCATGTGAATATGTTTATCTCTATTAGCAAAAAGCAAGAAAATATACTGCATTTTAGGGTAGTATGTGATGTAACTTGTTTACAGTACAAACAATATCCGATCTTGGTGTTTCAATCCCGATGTTAGATTTGATTAGTGGACTAGATGATGAGCTTGGTTGGAAGCAAACTAAATCATCCTATCATTTGCCATGGAATCAGACAGAATCTCATTTACCTGTCTTTGCCACTTCCTTAGCAAACAAGAAAAAGAAACATAAAACCGTAGGTGGGTGTAGTGAACCCTGAAGATGAAGCAATATAAATGCAGCACGAAGTAAATAGATGAAGACAGGAATAGAGAGACGGAGAGTGGTTAACACAGGTTCATTTCCACATCACTGGAGGGGAGTTTGAAAAATAGGGGGAAGACAGAGCAAAACACTTGCGTGAAATAAACAGTAGAGAGACACACAAAGATGCAGCTGTTCAGTGTATCCAGACCAGGCCTCAGCTGTCAGACTGAGTTGGATGTTTTGGTGATCACATAGAACAGAGGTGAACCATAATCTAATACAGAGCCATGTACAGTAGCAGCCCAGAGACACTCAGGAGACGAACATAGTGTAGCCAAGCTGCCTCTGGTTAGCTCTCTATCCCACTCTCTTTTCCAAAATCAGACATCATTGTCCTCACTGATTGTCTTTTCCCAGCACACGTGTTAGGTGGAAGGATAAAGAGTTAAATCTAAACTGGTTGATATGAATATTTCAAGCCGAGAAGAGCAGCTCCTCCATTAGCATCCTTCGCTTTCTCCTCTTGGACAACTAAACCATCTCAAGCTATCACAGCCAGCCTCTGAAATATTAAAGGAACACTCCAGAGAGGGAGACTGTGCTGTTATAGATGTGAAGAGTGTTCCAGATCTATTTCAGGACCACGGAAAGCTCCACACTGTGAAGCTGCCAGTGGCCTGTTTGGTTTCAGCACCACGGACAGCGACACCGCTCGGCTGAAAACAAAAAAATATTGCAAGAACCAAGGTTCTCAGTACAAAAAAACCTTTGTTCTTTTTGTTATATTTCCATTTGTGTTGAAATATTGTCTTCTTTTGAAGGATTAAGATGGAAGAGTTCTTTCTTTTGTTGTTGCCAACGAATCCCATGAAAAGTCCAAAACCAACAATGTGTTAGTACATCTCTAAATACTTTCTGGCTTTACCACTATGTTTGTGGCTCACATTTCCAAGCCAATTGATTCCTAATGAAGACATGAATCTTCAAAAACTGGTCTCTATATATACACAATATATATATATATATATATATATATATATTTGTTTAAGTATTTTGTATTTGTTTTTGTTAAGTATTTTGACTACAGAGACAATACTGTCTACAGGATCTATTCATTGTTGGTTTGGGCCTGTTGCTAATATGAAAAATATGAAATAACTCCGGACTTGTCCTTTCAGATCCAAGTCCAGATGAGGTTAAATATAGGGTTAAAAATACATTGTTTGTTTAGGTAAACTGTTGGGTTTAACCTCTTAACTTCTAATTACATTTCTCCTGAAGTAGTTTAAATTCTAGAAAAATATATTTTCCACGCTGCATATGTCACATTCATATTCTACATCTGGTAACTGAAGCTGTAACGTGCTTATATTCAGCCAAATATTTAAAGTATGATGGCATGGGTGACAAGTAGGTTGATGTATTTTAAATAAATGAACACATGTCTATGTGATTGACCTCTTGAGTATGTCTAAAAAACCTACTGTACCATAGTAGTGTTTTGTGGAAACTCATTGTGTGCTTGCAGTTTGGATCCACTAATGGAATCCAAACCACAAATCTCCTCATGAATACAGAAATGCATGGATATGTGTTTGTGATCGCAGGTGCATTCTCACCACATCAACCAGCTGGGAGATCTTGAGTCCAAAGCGTACCCTAACCGTGTCGTTGGCGTGCTGGATGGGCCTGACCCAGCGCTGGTAGCCTTGGAAAAGGTTCCTGAGGAGGCCGTCCTCCATCTCCGCCAAGGACACAAACTCACTCGCTGCTGGAACAAAGAGGAGGAAGGTGGGTTTATTACTGTTTATTACAATAACACACGCTTTATGTTAACTTGTGAATAAAAAAGAATAGAGTAAAGCTTTCTCACAGACAAAAAAAAGGAGCAAAAATCTCTACTTTTGCCCCCATTTCAGTGGACAGCAGTGGTAAATAGACAAACAACTAACTCTTCCTATAACTGTTATTAAATACATTTTTCTTGTGTTTTCTTTGAAACAGTCTTAAAACATAATGATGATGCTACTGTCTTTTAATTTGGTCTTTGGATAAGTGTTTCGGCGAAGGTACGCTATAGCCTGAGAGTAAACTATTATTGGGTTGACAGCACCAACTTGACATTGAAATGCTTCGAATTTCTTCTTCCTCATAAAGTGACCTTGGGGGTGTAGCCTTTGCGAAAAGAAAATATGTTTCAGCACTATGGACTGCTGAAACTGAAAATGTTTATGACAAACATTGTAGACTGTGTTGTAGTCAAGCTTGGCCTGAATTTACATTAACAAATGTGGCTAATACACCTAGTACAATTAAGTAAATCCTCACTTGTGTTCCATTATGTGAATGTTCCTCTCCAAATCCAGCTAATCTTAATCCATAACAAAGCAATATGGTGGAAATGTCGCCTGGTAAATCACAGTAATCATAACCCCCCCCCCCCCGCTGTGTTCAGGCAGGTATTGTAGAGACATCGGACAACAAGAAAGGCAGAGAAGTGACGCTCTGCACTGTGTTACAAAAAAAATGCAGGGGGAGGGGACAGAGATAATATATCCACAGTCAGCACATCAGTCAGCCTGAGGTGATGTGATGCCTCTGTAGGGACAGACACAGTAATATTGACAAGAGACAGCTATAATGTCAGACACGGGACGTCAAGTGCAAGAGCTGATGTGTGTGGTGAGGAGGAGGCTGGACCTTTAACCTGCCCCTGCCTTCACATCCTTCTCAGGTCAGGTGACAACAAAGTTAGAGGACATTTGAATCCTATTGGACTGTACTGCTGAGCTCTCAATGACTCAGTAATAGAGGTGCAGAGAGCTGGACTCTGACATCTGAAACCTGTGCTGCTGTTTATCTGATACCAGTCAGCCTCAGCACAAACGAGAGCTGGGCCCTAACAGTTATTCTCTAACTGATATGCTGCTTAACAACTCATCTGGTTGATGCAAGAGAAGAGTGGAAATAACTCTGATAACATCTGATTACTTTTGTTGGTTCATTATTCACATTACAATTACAAATACAGAAGAAAAAAAAAAAATCTTTTGAGGGAAGAAAAGGTGGAAAGAATGACAGACACGAAACAACAATAGGCTACTTTTGGATAAGAAATTAATGAGTAGTTTGTACTTTTTCGGTGACGAAGTCACATCGAAAGTTATGCGGAGCTTATTTGAATATTTTTCAGACATGAATGTTACACCACATGGTCTGTCTGTGGTCTGTGTCTCCAAACAGAAACGACACTTTAGTGGATACTCAAAAATATTTAGAAAAACACATCAGCTTACCGGGGATGTCGGCCAGGGTCAGCGGGCAGAGGAGGAGTAGGAGGACCGACAACTTCATGATGTTGTCCTCCCGGTCCGACCGAGCGCTCCTGCAGCCTCCTGTTAGCCTAGTGTCGGCTGTTCAGCTGAAGAGGATTACAGTACACACACCGAGGTGTCGAAGGCACCGAGGTTCCCATCAATTGAGCTCAATACCATGTGGAAAACAAGCCCTCTAGTCTGCTGCAGTTTAAAAGAGAGCACGGATCCGGTGTGAGGGCGCATGTGGCCGGTGTGCGTATGCTGTGACTCCGGTCTGGTGGCGGTCAGCGGAGCGGCTCTCTGGAGGAGGAGGAGGAGGAGGAGGAGGAGAAGGAGGAGGAGGAGGAGGGAGGGGAGGGGAGAGATGGCCGGGTGGGGCTGAAGCGTGGTATTTAAAGGCCGCTCTGAAACATAAAGTTTTATTTTAATTTAACTTTTTTTAAATCTCTGTAGCTGGTCTGCTCATGGATGGGTTTTATTACAGACTGTAATGCGTAATACAACATTGTTATCGGCTAATATTCCCGATCGGCAGTATTTAAGTTGTGACATCGTACAGTATTTGCACATTGCTCTAAAGTCTTATAGAAACTTGCCCAATTATTCACTTTTGTAACATTTATATTTTTTGCTTTTTATGAATATATATTAGGATGCGTTGTAATTGTAGTGGCGCGTGACAAAGGCTGGATGGCATGCGACTTTAAGACGACTACCTTGGCAGAACAGCTGTGTCTGTCACGTCACTGTCACTGCTCGTCCACTGGAGAGCGCTAACAGCAAACACTAACCCAGGATATCATGTTGTTAGAGAGTACATGACAAGAGTACATTATTTAAATTTCCCCTCCAGCTACACTTTAATCTGTGAGAGCAGGCATATAATGGAAAAATGACTATTATAATATTCCAATTAGAACTCATGTGTGTGCGCTTACAGTGCCAGGTTTATCGTGACATTATGATGGTTCATGTGTATTAATTTACCACGTCATCAATCATGATATTCATTCAAAAAGCCTAGTGTGACTACTTTGACTAGTTACTGATAGTGGCATGGTATGTGATACTGTATTGTCCTCTACCTGACAACAGTTACATACAACAGTCCATAATACAACCTATACAACCATGCAATGACGTTTAGCTTCCATGATCCTTTTACCTACACATCCAGTTGTCATTTTACAGTGTCAAAATATGTTTTCAGAGGAATTTTTTCCTTCACACAAATCATCGAAAAGTCTGAATCTGTTATTCAAGCGGCTTAAATGATATTGAGTACTGGGGGAAAAACTGTTCAGTCGGCTATACAAATATTAATGTCAGAACTGGCAAAGGAAAACTTATATTAGTCAAAACAAAAATGAATGCTGCTCTTCTTTCAAAGTTTATACTAGGGCACACTTGATGGGGGCTAGTTCACAAGTTCAGAACTCAAACATTTAACTTGAATATAAAACACCATTATGATGGCACATGCCCCACACAGAGATGAAACACACACACACACACACCACTTCCGTGCAGGTGTTTCCCTGTTGTGCGGCATGTCGTGTTCTATCAGTGAACCGTTTTAACGGCACACTCTCTGTCATAGCCAGACGTTTCCAGTGTCAGACAATCAGTCAGCCATAAGGGCATTGTCTATCCCAGGATGCAATTCTTTTTCTGTGTATTCATGTATTGCATTTATAGACAGAGCAAACATGAGCGTATAGTGACCAGCAGGTTGCACAGACTCATGGGAACATCACCAAAGACCAGAGCGTATCTATTTGTGAGGTGTTGTTGTCAGTGCAGCTGGTTGAGCGACCAAATGCTGCATCACAATTAGGAAAGAAAAACAAGATCAAAGTGTTACATAATTCCTTATTTCTAGTCTTTTTTTCCCCTTTAAACACTGAAAAATCCAACAGACTAAACATGAGTGACACCGCAGCGAGCGATCCGTATAAAGGGCGAGAAAAATAGAACAGAAGGTCTGATTCACACACAAAGAAAGAGAGATAGAATGAAAGGAGAAGAACAGAAAAGGAGCGCTAAGAGCAACGTAAACAAATTAACATCACCCACACACGCTGATGGGGATAGCGGTTTATAAGCCACATCTGAGAACAACAACACTTTTTATGAAGAACTGCGTGCTGAGAAATCTGTACTGTGCTACCAACTGACTTCTAAGAGAGTGCGGAAAATGTTTAGTTGAGGTGAGAAAAAAGCTGTTGATAGAAATAGATTGGTTTTACAGTTTAATGTCCATGATCTTGGCTTAGCTTCTTGTATTGGTTTTAGCAATCAAACATGCAAACACACACGAGCACTAAGAAGCACAACATACAGAGCCAAGTCTCACACACTGATCAGAAAATGATTGATAATGTGGATGTTATTGCAGGTTTAGGATCATGTCTAAATCTCTGCCGCCTCCCACGTGTATGCCACATGAACCTGCCTAAAATAGTTCATTTGCAAAAACTGATGAAAGCGTTTCTTAAAATAATTAAACCAATACTAGTTTGATTGATATTCCCTCGAGTGCACACTAATAAAATAAAAATTAGGAAAATGTAAATAATAAAAAAATATTTTACACCCCAACAATAGTTTGATCGACATTCCCTAGACTGCACCAAAAGAACATGAATTTGGAAAATAAATAAAAACGGAGATATCAGTTTTGGCAAATGAACCCTTCAAAAATTAACCTGATTTGACTTTGTGTAGCTACACCATGTGGCCAAAAGTATGTGGCCACCTAAACATTACATCCACACGTCATAAAGAATTAACACGTTGCTTTAACTCTACATCTAGGAAAGCTTTCTACAAGATTTACTCCCGTTCAGCCAGGAAACAGGGAAGGGTCTCCACCATACTGTTGCCTCTAAGTATGCAAACAGGGATCTCCACATACTGCCAGTTGATGTTTCTTCACTCAGAGAATTGTGGTCCGATGATGACGACACAACAACTGCACATTCACAGCGTTGTTGATTAATGTGCATTTTCCCCATAAAAATGATTTTAAAAAAGCAGTAGTATTAAACCATACAAATAGTTTCAGTTTTGAGTGCAGGAATTTTAAAAATCCACCTCTGAAAGTTGTGCTTCACACCAAATCAGTGAAAGTGAGCAGAATTTAGTGTGTGCTTCTAAAAGCAGTGAAAACATTAATTTGAAATCAAACAAGAATCAATTTCCAGGTAACTCTGGAAGTCCACATAGTTCATTGTGAATAGCTTTCATTGCGGTTTTCTGTTTCCAGTGGAAACTGTTGACAGTGAGGTCTGTGGATTATCCAAAATAAATGGGACACATTTCTGGAAAGATTTTGAGTTTTCAAATCCAGGCAGAAAGACTGATATCTTAAAACCTGAACAAAGAAAAGCAAAACTACAGCGTCGACATGGCTAGATTTTGTGATTTGTGTGAAATGACAGCAAAGAGATAAGGAGGTGGACATGGGAATGTAGTTCCTTTATAGTTATAAACATGGAACCCACCAAATACATAGACACATAGGCTCCAACATATACACACACACACACACACAGCATGTAGGCTATTCTACAGCTAACCAGGCATGAAGCACACATTTTCTCTTTCATATTTTTAATTCTCTCTGTCTCTTTCTGTATGTCACACTCTCTCTCCTCCTCCACAGGGGGAAGTGACGGGGATAACGGGAGGCTGATTATCACAACGAAATTATCCTGATTTTCTGCTCCACTTGGAGCCGTGGGGCGGGCAGCTGCTACTTCCGAGATCGTCCCATCCGCCTCTAATCATTTGGAAACATAAATTCTCGCGGGCTGGAAACCTGCCTGTCCCTTACCAGACGACTGGGGGCAGCTGCACGGTGTGTGTTCGTGTGTATGTTAGTCAATGTGTGTGTGAGGAGACAGAAAGTGAAAGGAGAATACATTATCTGACTGTGTGTGTGTGTGTGTGTGTGTGTTTGCCACATGTGAGAGCTTGTGTTTGTGTGCGTGAGTGTTGTTTTTGTTTTCTCAGCCAGTTGTTGAGCTCATAATTAAAGTCTGCATAATTTTACTTGGTGCACAAATATTTAATAAATGAGAGGAAACAGCCCCGTCTCCTAAGGCCTGCGGTTTTAATCTTAATCTGTTTGTTATTTTAAGGATTTTCAAAAACTGGTGATAAAGGCAGGAAGGGGAAAAAAAACTTCAAAGCTAAACAGCCAATGGTCTCACACATGCTAATACTATTAGGCCATTAATGCTAGCACTAGCACTTTAAGCGGAAACCCTGATAACCTTGTAAGCGTTGGTGTATTGATGGAAGTCAAAGTAGCTTTTAGAAGATGCAAAGTTTGTTCAAAATTAGTCAAACTTTTAAGTGATCTGATAATCCCCACTCATCAATAATGCAAGAGTTCAGTTATTTGATATTGTAATCATCATAAAGTAACAAAGAACTGCAGAGAAAAATAGATGATCAGATGAGAGGGGAAATGTCTCTGGAAACTTTGTCAAAGCTCACAATATAAGGAACATTGAAATCAAAGAAAAGTTGGGGATAAGAAGAGAAAATGGCTACTAAGCATGGGACCAGTGCATTCTGGGATGGATGACTTTCAGGGGCAAGTCATAATTATAGGAGAGTTCGATGTTTGCCTCTGCTGGTTAGCAGCAAAATGAGCTTTCTCACTCAGCAGACACACACACACACACACAAAATATTTATTGAGCTCTAACATGATACGTTGATCTAGACGTCTCACTCTGATTTTCCTTTTGTCTTCGTCTGACTGACGCGATGAGAAGAAAAGGCCACTGTTTGAAACTCAAGCCTGCCAGACTGTGTTACTGTCTCCTTCAGATAACGTACAGTAGGAACGACTAAGGAGCCATAATCGTGTGCAACAGCCATGTAAAATAATAATGGAATGGTGTCTGTTTGCGTGCGTGCGTGCATGCGTGCGTGCGTGCGTCCATGCACGCATGCGTTCGTTCGTTTGTGCGTGTGTTAGAAATGTAACAATATAGGTTCCACTTGAATCATATTTTTTACAAAAAATAAATAAAAACAACTGTTTTTTGAAATGGCAGAGTTGATCTACCACTGGTCCAGACTGAAATATCTCAACTGCAGTTGGATGAAATGCATATTGTATAGACATTCATATCCTCCTGATGACTGGTAATCTCCACACTTCTAGCGCCACCACAAGGTGGGAAGTTTTGGTTTTGAATGAAACATCTCTGCAAATGGCTTGCCATGAAATTTTGGAAATTATTTAAGACCCTCTTGAATCTGAATCTTACTGCCTCTGATGATCCTCGGACTTTTCATCTATCATTTTCACAAGGTTGTTATTATTTGTTCTAGGTGAAATATGTGCAAATAATGGATGGATTGCAAGTGATAACTTTGGCAAACCCATTTTTTCTCTTTCACAATCATCTGGTTTGAAGTTTCACTTTGTCCAATACTTCAGTTTATGACCAAAATACCTGGAAAAACTATGAAATTCCCATCAGCCTCACCTGTGGTTTGTTTTAGTAAGAAAGTAATTGGTAAATGTTGACATGCTAAAATTATTCCTGCTAAACATCACCATGTTAACATAATGCTTGTGAGCAATATGTTGATCTTAACATTTAGGTCAAAGCATCACAGTTTAGCCTCACAAGTCAAACTTAAGTGACAGAATCTTTTAAATTAAGATATATATCAGCTTATTTTGTATTGGTATTTTGGTATTTTGTATTATTTTGTATTAGGTTGAAAAGCAAATGTCGGCTTGACTTACTTGATTGGTCCAACAATTTCAAATGACTTGTTTTAATCAGCATGATTTCTTTTTTTAACCAGCAATCAAGTGATCTGGCAGCTCTGAGTGTTGATGTATGTAATCTAATTGACCTCTCTGGCATCAAATGTATATGTATGCACTGTGATGAACCCTTTGGGAGACATAATTGAAAACATTGCAATTATTATACCATCCATTTTCAGCTTCACATGTTCCTATCGCAATACAAATTGTGCACTCCGAGTTTGTGTGTGTGTGTGTGTGTGTGTGTGTGTGTGCGTGTGTGTGTGTGTGGTTCTGTCTGTCAGTACACATCAGGTCAGAGTTGGGAGAGAGTGAATGAACTCAGGCACATCAAAGATGTTGTCATCAGATGTGAGTCAGCTGTGATTTGTGTGCATGTCTTATCTGTACGTTTGCATATATGCATGAGTGTCTCTGAGCATGTGTACGTGTTTGTGCATGTGCTTGAGTGATGTGCACATATTGCAAAATTGTGGCTCTCCACCTGTGTTAGTCGATGTGCAAATATGTGTGTAATGTATGTAAATCTGCATTCGCATATTTTTGTCTGTGTTCGCTTTATCAGCCTACATATGCTTTGTACTCCTGAGTGTGTCTGCCTGTCTCTGTGTGCGTGGCTATGTTTATTGGTACGTATACATCTACAGTATGTATATGTGCTCCATTGAAGTGGTTACAGCTCAGGGCTTTGCACCCTGGGGTGTCAACAAAGAGGCTGGCAGGTCGTGCGTTTGGTCTCTCAGTGTCTATCTCTGTGTGTCGCTGCCCATGAGGAGTTCACAGTGCTTGCTGTCCCAGGAGAAATCTTTCTTCACTTCTCATCAAGAGTAACAGAAGTGTCGTGTAACCTTCAATTGCCTCTGGACAAGAAAGAAAGATAATGAGGCACCTTATGTCACGTACCCACATGTGCAGTGTGTCACATTCACATAAAGCTTCAGTGATGCCCTCAGAAAAGTCGTGACTGCACTGAGCTCTTGGCAGAAGATTTCACACTGTGCTTACACTGTCACCCTGGTTCCTAACACACACTGTTGTGAGCAAATGGGTGGTTAAATGACACCAAATAGTAATAGCAAATGCAACAAAAACAGTAGTTCTGGCCCCAAAAGGTAAGTCCAACTGTTGTTCACCATTAGGTTCAGAAGAAGACGGACAATTACATCACTGAATTTAAACCAACCTGGTGACGCAGTGCGACGTGCATGAAGGAGTCACTCAAGTGATCAGATTTGTTTAAGAGCACCATGAATGAACCAGTGTTCACACATGGTGTTATGTCCTTTCATGGCCTTTTTTTTTTTCTTCCTTCTCTTTTATTTTTCCTCCTTTGTGTTAAGTACATTGTCTTACTGAATGTGTTAGATATTGCTTGTCTTAAATTGCCTCAGATCTCAGCAGGTAGTCTCTACTTACAAACATCAGTGCCACTATGTCACTGTGAATAACACATCAGCAACTTACACAGAATAAAGGCCATGCATCTATTTTAGGGTGATAAAGAGTGGCAATGTTTTCCTTATTTTTTTTATCAACGGATTTAAGGGATTTGAGGGAACTTTTTTTTATTAATGCGCCCTGCTGTCCACCTCTTCTGTTCAAAGAGTGCAGGTCAGGGAAAGATTGCAAGAAATATTGACAAACAAAATAACGTGCGACAGAGAAATGCATATCGCTCCTTTATTTATCAAGGTATGGTGTGCTTTCTCTGAAAGTGAAAATGATTTATTTTAGATGTTTGTTCTCAAACCCGGAAAAAAGTGCCAGAAGCAGTTTCTGTTGTTCCACCAAAATGCTCTTTCTTATTTCGAAGACAATGTTTCTTCATCCATCTATAAATATTCATCAGAGAGTAAAATTAGAAGCCTGCTCTTTGTGAGCATGTGTGAGTGTGTGATGCAGTCTTCTACTTCAAGAAGCAACCATTTATGTGTATGAGAGGACCCTGCACATGTGTGTGTGTGTGTGTGTGTGTGTGTGTGTATGTGTGAATTATTTAGAGGAGAGTCTCTTTTACTTATCCACGGTCGACCGGCCGCCGGCACGTAACATTCTGCTCCTGACGACACAAGAGACTACCCTAATTCACCATCCACACTTCTGTGGTATGCCCCCACGTCACCTTTCAACCCCACCCTAACTTTTCCCAGCATGCTCCAGTGTACTGCAGAGTTCTCCTCATGGCAGCCTTGCTTCTTGATAGACAGGGTCCCTAAAACTACTGTAGAAAGACAGAAAGAGAAGGAGAGAGGAGAAGGACAAGTATGAAGAGAGAGGGGCAAGAAAGAAGCTATTCCATTTCATGCACAAGGTTCAAAAAAAGTTATAAACCAAGTGAAGCATGTAACAGAATTTTTTTTTCAAAAAGTTTAATCACAAAAAGCAAATGAAATGACATCCTACAGACATATCTTCTACAACCAGTCAGGTCGGTCATCCTGGAGTCGTGCTATCCAGGAGCTGGATGCTTACAGTCGGTGTCAACAGTGAAGAATCGTTTAAAATATTCATCCATGTGGCTGGCTTAATAATGTATTATCCCTCAATTTAGCACCCAAAGCTTTGCTCTGCTCAGCTTTGCTCCAACTACCACCAAGTACTTGAAGTCCAATCATTCAGGAAAGAACTACAGCTTTAAATAAACAAACTCACACCATTACAAATTCAGATTAAAGGGGCGGAAGTTTTCTAGTAGCAGCTGATTTGTGTTACTTTCTCAAAATATTGTACAAGTGGCATCCAGAAATGTCTTTTGTTTAGGAGGATTGGGAGCATTAACGTGAATCAGATTTTTCAAATAATGTAGTGTTGGCAAAATAACATTATCAGTCTTGTTTACTATTTCATTCCCTGTTAAAAGTGTTAAGGGCAACTCAATAAATTGGTGGAGAGCCAGTGAGGAAAATTGCATGGATCACTCAAATACTGTCCAAATATAGCTGGAGTAGCTGCTTCTCCGGCTGATCTCTTCATTCTGTGTCAGCCTGGCGCTGATGTGACCCTGTCAGACAGCAGACTGAGACTGATGGGATACTATGTGTGGCTGTTGTACGGCTGCTGCTGCTGCATCTCCATATTTATAACTAGACTAAATCCATGCCATAATCCGCATGTAGCTAGATCCATGCTGCTGAGTGCACACTGTCACTATGCCACACTCTCTCTCTCTCTGTTTCTCATTCTCACCTCCTCAGGTGACATGTGTAATCTTCCTCTTCCCCTTTTCAACACACACACAAACAGAAACGTGCACACGCTCATTCAGAACTCGCTACTGAGGATTAAGTGTGAGTGGTTGTTTGTTGGGAGCCACAGGGTGAATCAATTCAAAGCCAGTCAGACTCCAAATTGGCTGGAGAGGGAAAGGACTTTCAATGTGTGTGTGTGTGTGTGTGTCAGTGAGTGTGTGTGTCAGAGCTGACAGGCAGATTCTGACTCACCCGTGACCTTTGATAGAGGGAAAGAGGGATAAGTCAGAGAAAGAGGGGAGCTTCAAAGGAAAAATGCTTTGCTGTGCTTTTGCTTTGGAGACGCAGATTTGGCCACTTCACCCAATGTACATCAGTATGTGTGACTGTGTGTCCAAGCTCTTTCTTCAAGTAGTACATTGAACTTCACAGTTCCTCCTGAAACTGCTGGGATGATTCTGAAAAGTGGGTTTCCTAAAATAATAGTTGTTGAGAAAATCCGGTACAGTATGTGGTTGCAATATCCGAAACTAGAAATAATATTATGCCTTTAATTTAAGATACAGTATGTAACGAAGAGAGAGACAACAAGCGCCATATGTTCCGTAATAAATAATGAAAAAATAATGAAAAAAAAATAATGAATAAAAATAGGGAAGGTGTGGTGTTATTGAGGTGGCATTGTAATGCTTTGCTTAGAAACTGTCAGTTTTTTTTGTAGGAAATACCAAAAAATTTACACAATTTACAAGTCATTTGCATGTCAGTCATGTAAAGAAAAAATAATGAAAAATAATGAAAGAATTATGGAAAAATAATGAGAAAATAATGAAAAAATTATCCAAAAAAAAAAATCTAAAAATATTGAATAAAAAAAGGGAAGGGGTGGTGTTGTTGAGGTGGCATTGTAATGCTTTGCTTAGAAACTGTCAGGTTTTTTTTGTAGGAAATACCAAAAAATATAGACAAATTACATGTTGTTTGTATTTTAGTCATGAAAAGAAAAAATAATGAAATAATAATGAAAAAATAATGTAAAAATAATAAAAAAATTAAAAGGGGTAGGCTTAGTTGGGTGGCATTGTCATGCTTAGAAACTGTCTTTTTTTTTGTAGGAAATACCAAAAAATATAGACAAATTAAATGTCGTTTGCATTTTATTCATGAAAAGAAGAAATTATGACAAAATATAATGAAAAAATAAAAAGGGATAGGCTTAATGAAGTGGCATTGTCATGCTTAGAAACTGTTATTGTTTTTTTGGTAGGAAAGTGTGTTTCATGTTTAGCTATTCCTCTGCCTCCTTTAGAGATAACGGTACATGTATTAAATGTAGTTTATATTCAGGGTTGGAGGCGAGTTTTAGAGGGTTAGAAGCACGGCTCCGCACCATGGAAGGTAAACTAACTACTGTAGCTGTAAACAAGCCCCCTGTAGCCGGTGCGGACCGACCAAAGGTAATTCCTGTTAGCTGTCCCCCGGCGGGGCCCGAGCAGCCGGGAGACTGGGTGACTGTCGGTTCACCACCAACCGCTTACTGTTTTTAACAGGTTCTCCCCACTCAGCGACACACCCGCTGAGAAGCCAACTCTGGTTATCGGTAGCTCAATTATGAGTTTTATATGTGAGGATTGAGAGACCAGCGACAATAGTCTCGAGCATCCCGGGGGCCAGAGCGGGACATAGAAGCACATTTAAAACTGCTGGCTAAGGCTAAACGTAAATACAGTAAGATTGTTATTCACTTCGGCGGTAATGACACCCGATTGCGTCAATCGGAGTGCACTAAAATTAACGTGCAGTCGGTGTGTCGTTTTGCAAAGACAATGTTGGACTCCATAGTTTTCTCTGGTCCCCTGGTGTCCAGTTAATGACGTGGGCTTCGTAGACAATTGGCGGACTTTCTGGGGAACTCCTGGTCTGATTAGGAGTGACGGCATTCATCCTACTTTGGAAGGAGCGGATCTCATATCTAGTAATATTAGTAAGTTTATTAGTGGACAGTGGAGTTGCAGCCATATTTGAATCAAACCTATGAATCAATCCTAAACCTAAACTAAACTATAGCTCTTTTGAAAGCCTTGTTCTTACGCTTTCAAACCCAACATGGAAAACAATAAAGCCAATAATAAAGCCAATCTTATTTGTTATAGTGTACCGCCCTCCTGGTCCATATTCTGAATTTCTGTCCGAATTCTCAGAATTTTTATCGTGTTTAGTCCTTAAAACAGATAAAGTAATTATTGTAGGTGACTTTAATATTCATGTGGACGTTGATAATAACAGCCTTAATATTGCGTTTATCTCATTATTAGATTCAATTGGGTTCAGTCAGAATGTGCATGAACCAACTCATTGTTTAAACCACACTCTGGACCTTGTTCTGGCATATGGTGTTGAAATTGAACATTTATTCGTCTGTCCACAAAATCCTCTCTTATCAGACCATTTTTTAATAACTTTTGAAGTCCTGCTACTGGACTGAAAGCCATTAAGCAAAATATCGTACGCTCGATGTCTATCTGATAGTGCTGTAGCTAAATTTAAGGAAGTGATTCCAGCGATACTTGGTTCATTACCATGTCTCACTATCAATGTAACGGAGGACTCCTGTGATAACTTTAGTCCCAAATGAATCATCTTGTTGATAGTGCTGCAGCCTCACTGCGTATGACACTCAACTCTGTCGCTCCTCTAGAAAAGAAGATAATTAAACAGAGAAAGCAAGCTCCGTGGCTTAACCCCCAAACCTGCAAACTAAAACTAAAGTCAAGAAAACTTGAGAGGAAATGCCGTTCTACCAAACTGGAAGAATCTCGTTTAGTCTGGCTAGATAATCTTAAAACATATAAGAAGGCTCTCCGTAAAGCCAGAGCAGCTTATTACTCTTCATTAATAGAAGAAAATAAGAACAACCCCAGGTCTCTCTTCAGCACTGTAGCCAGGCTGACAGAGCCACAGCGCTACTGAGCCTTCAATTCCTATATCGCTCAGTAGTGACGACTTCATGAGCTTCTTTAACCATAAATTATTAGGAGGGATAAAAGACATTAGTAAAATAAAACGATCAGTAAAGTAAGATAGTGATGATAATAATAATATTAATGATAATAATATTAATAATAAAAACAAAATTAATTAGAATGAATAGAACTTTACTTCTATGTGGCTGATGCAACTTTGACCTTTATCTAAAATAAATTAACAAAGACCATTCATCCCTGATCCTGTGCACTCCTCCCAAATATCCAACTCTTGGGTCTTTCTCTTTTTGAGTGACCAGCAGGCACAAACTCATTAAGTTGACCTAATAAAAAAAAAACATCACCACCTGCCTGCTACAAGTCTGCTCTTGTAATTGTGAGACCCATCTGCAGAAGCTGGTGGTGAAATGTCTTGATCAAAGATGTATTATGTGTGAGCGACTGAACAATACTCATTCAGTTCCTCACCCATGTTTTCTCAGAGGAGTTTCCAGTCTCAGTGTATCGCTGTTAGTTGCACTGGTGCTTGCTACTGGTAACAAACCCTCCATTTAATAACACAGACATTTAGAAGCAATCATCAAAACACCAGAATCATCCATCTGCCACTGACAGATATGTCGCTCTCGTGCTGTTTGCTAAAATTAACACTTCCAAAAGGCGAAAGAAGTCAACAACTGAAGTCTGTACAGCTATGCAAAATTATGCTTTTTTTTTAATTATATTTGCAGATAGTATTAAAGCTCAACAACAGCTCAACAAAAGGTCAGATTATTAAAAGATATGTGTGTCTAGAGCTATAGGTGAACACATTAAAAACTCAAATTCTTTATAAATAAATTGCCAAAAATATTGCCTCAATACCATAGTACATAAACTCAATAATTATGCATTTGACTAGACCTGCTGTCAGTTGCTAAACTTCAGGAAACATTAACTTCAAGCAGTGTACAACTGTTTTCCCATTAATTGTTTGATATAAACAGTTTCTATTAGGCCTTTAAAATAATACATGCGTTGCAATATTCTTTGCATAATAGGTTAGCTCTAATTGAAATGTTGAAAGGGTCGTCCAATATAAAACATTTACTTGACATGAAAAAAGTTCCTCCAGGTTTCTCAGGATTTCAGGCAATAAAAAAAATTGTCTATACATTTTTTGCATTTTTCATATCCACATCTATCCATTCGCTTTCTGCAGCCTCTCACTCTGTTATGGGTGACATGGCTAAACTGCTACTGTTGACTACAGTATAGTAGGAAACTGGAACATCACAGCAAACCCTCAGGGATACAGGGAGAAGTTCACAACCTCCACACAGTTTGAGTCCAGGACCTTCTTTATTATTAAATAACATGAGACAGTTTGGCTTTTTATATATTTTTACAAGTTTAATCTACATTGTGCAGTTCAAAGTGTTTCTATACATTGTAAGTTTGCAGTGAAGTAGTGAATTCATGTGCAATGCGTAATTATACTTAGTGTGAGCACATGTGGAAAACACGTCATGTACAGCCATAGCCAGCATCCTTCTCAGAAGCCATGCATAACTCTTTTGTATTTTACAAACTTATGTACAGGGAAACACAGAAGACTGAGAAAAAAAGACAACCTGAAGAAAAAGTGGCAGCTATCAAATGACCTTCACGTCACAACATCATACATATTATTACCTATTGTCAGTATTTGCCTTTATCTTAGAAATTATAGATGGACATACTGTACTGTTTTTATTGCACTGGCTTACAATGACTACAAGTCCTACTGCAAAACTCACAAAGGTATTCAGATTCTTCTTTCTCAGCGATGTGTATGTTAAGAGTTTCTTCTATAGCAATCATTATAATAATAATTACTTTAATTATTACCTGACATTGTTAAACATACTGTATAAGACTATACAATGACAATGACTGAGTGGACATTTTCAGTAAAATACAGAGAGTGGAAATGCAAAGAAGAATGGACACAATGTGAGAGACAAGACCACTGTGAGCAGATAAGCTCTAAATTATGGCACAGGAGAGGAGAAAAACAGAGAAAGGGAAAGAGGAAAGGAGAGCAGATGTGATAATCATGTCAGAAAAAAAACTGGGATGGGGAGGAGGAGACTGGATAACAGCATTGCGTGCAAATTGAGAGGGCAAGGCAAAGATGAGATGGGGAAATCAGGGAAAGTCATGTGAGGAAACAGTCAGCTTAGAGCTAGAAGTGATGGCTGATGATGGAGTCCCAGAGAAGAACATGGAGAGACAAAACACCAAAAAAGGAGAAAGAAGACAGTTCAGTGTTTGACTTGAAAGAGCTGCAGGAGGGATAATTCCCAAAGTAATTCTAGTGGGGCACAGAGACAGACAGAACTAGACAAAAAAAGAGAGGGAAAGAGACGGGACAAGGACGAGTTCCTCATTTTAAGAAGCTGATGAGAGGCTGGAGGAAGAGTCCCACTGTTCCCAGCACACACACTGTCACAAAAACCCACAGGAAGATCCTGTCAATGACCATGGCGACGTACTTCCAGTCGTCCTCCACCTGAGGAAAGGAAGGAAATGTAGGTATGTGTGTAAGTAGAAAAAATACAAAATATCTATGGCACACACATTCCTATGGAATAGCACTTTGCCTTCGAGCAAGCGACCTTTGCTTAATGGTAATTGTGAAATGTGCGTTCTTTTTCTTATGTTACTTTAAGTATTTGTTAAGTAACTGTAATTGACAGAGCATCTATTTCTATTGTTTATTTATGTTTTGAGGGGCAGGCAAAATTTTCTTTTCTCCCTGCTCCTTTACGGTCATAACATGTGTAGAGTTATGTCACTGTAAGGTCACTGTCAACACTACAGTCAACACTGGGTATAAGGGGTGTGTATGTATGTGTGTGTCAGTGTGTGTGTTTGTGTGTGTGCTATAGAGTATGCTTTGATCAGTCAGGTGTGAACAATAGGATCCTGGCTGCCCTGACCATAATGCCATTGTGTCCTATAGAGGAGGCTATTCTGCATGCATAAAAGTAAGATCCCAGCTTTGCTAAGAAAAGATGGAGCTGAAGCAACAAACGTATCAGGGCCATCCAGAGTGTGCAGGAGGCGCACGCAAAGCCCTCCATCTGCAACAAACAAGCAGCTTTACACTCTCTTTATAGAACAGTGGAAATGGTTTTCTACACTTTTTACTTGAGCCAGGTAGAAATTCACATGCTGCAGAGATAACACACATACAGTATAGCTTTGTTGTCGTATGTTTATGTTTATTTTGTGCTGTGTACATTCTGGCGACTAAATGTGTGCACACCAATCTGGTGGCAAAACTCCCCGCAAGGTTATTTTGGGGCATTAGGACCAGGTTTGTATTTTAAGGTTAGGGTTGGGATTAGTCACCTAAGCCTCTGTGATCGCCCTCCAGCTCTGGGCAACTGGGTGAATACAGGAATGCATTCTTTCTCTCACTCCTTTTCTGGCTTTTCACCACATCCTTTTGTCAGTCAGTATATTTTACTACTTTTGTAAATAAATGTGTGTATTTCTTTCTTTTTTCGCCCTAAAAGCCAGCTTATGAAACCTACAGCGAATGAACATAGAATCAGAAGTCTCAATAAGTATAGTAGTTCAAGGTTTTGTATTTATGCTGTATATATGTTTATGTGAATGTTTGTAGTTGCAATTTAGAACTGCTTTCATGGCAGAAAATGATCAAAATCAAGGTTATTAGACCGTTGCTGAGTGATACCTAACTCACAAGGAAGGAGACTATCCAATTGTTACACTTCCGAAGATGAATGGGCGGCCATAAGTACATTTCTGTATCTCTAGGGATACTCTAATTAAGAAATATTTGAATCGTTTCAACACAGACAACTGAAGCTTGCTTTTGTACCTCTTTGGCTTTGTTGCGAGTCCTCATGTTCTCTGCAATGTACTTCACGCTCTCTATGGCCTGCTTGATCTCTGGCGACACCACGGAGAAGGCAACAACAGCGCTGACAGGCGAAGGGGCATTCAGTGGCCTCGGCACCTTGGGCAACTCCGACTCCTGGGGCCCCTGGGTCGGGGGCGCCTGTGGGGGAGGAGGAGGAGGAGGAGGTGGTGGCGGCACTGTTGGAGGAGGGACAGGAGTCGGTACCTCCTTGCCTCTGTAGGGGCACCTCCTGTTCATATCCCGGTTCAGGTCACGGTTAATCTCACCGTACTCCACACAGTTCATGGAACCACTAGCTGAGGCGGCCCCTCCTCCTCCTGCCCCACCATCTAGAGGTGGACACGCTACCCCCCCAGTGATACCCCCAATACTTACACTTCCTGAGCCACTTCCTATGCTGTTCTTTCTCTTCTTGTTTCCCCTACTGCTCCTTCCTCCTCCTCCTCCTCCTCCTGTAACACTGGCAGAGGAGGGGCAGCCCTGGTCAATAGGCCGCCTCATTAGCATTACTCTGGGCAGCACCCCGAGGAAAACAGACCTCACCCACTCCGGCATCGTGTGAGTCATGGGAGTGCGGTAGTGGACATTCAGCACAAAGACAGTGATGACGATGCTTAGCGTGACAAAAATCATGGTGAAGAGGAGGTACTCGCCGATGAGAGGGATGACGAGTGACGTCGAAGGGATGGTCTCAGTGATGACCAGCAGGAACACAGTGAGGGAGAGGAGCACAGAGATACACAGGGTGACCTTCTCGCCACAGTCAGACGGGAGGTAGAAGACCAGCACTGTGAGGAAGGAGATGAGGAGGCAGGGGATGATCAGGTTGATGGTGTAGAAGAGAGGCAGACGGCGGATGTAGAAGGAGTAGGTGATGTCCGGGTAGATCTCCTCGCAGCAGTTGTACTTGATGTCATGTTTGTATCCCGGTGCGTCGATGATCTCCCACTCTCCACTTTCCCAGAAGTCTTTTAGGTTCACCTGATGAAATGCAAATGTGAAGTGAATTGGAGTTATTTTGAGAAAAAAAATATTCTAAAACAGTTTCTCTGTGTGAAAATGAATATCAATCAGTTTAAAGAGACAAAGGAAGTGGATGGTTCAAATATTCAAAAGGTGCCACTTGTTAATTGTGACACCTCACTAAATGTTTTCTGGCATAAAAGTGAAGGGATTTAACAGAAGCTGTTCCCGTTTTGTCTGAATAGATGATGTGAGCACATGAAAGGTATTTGTGGATCAGTACTGAAACTTTCCTGCTAACATCTCTCTGAGTCCTCACAAAAATAACAAAATATTGTGTTGAAAACATGCCATATAGAACAACATTGACCAGGATCCCTCCCCTGTGACCCAGAGACTCCATCTGACCTTTGAGCCAATGAGCACCAGGTCGATCTTGGCCTTGTCGTATGTCCAGGAGCCAAACTTCATGGAGCAGTTCTGGTAGTCAAAGGGGAAGTAGGTGATATCCATGGGGCAGGAGGATTTGAAAATAGCTGGAGGAACCCAGGTAATAGTGCCATCAAACTTCAGCAGAGCCTTGGTCTTGTCTTCCACTAGAAAGTCACCTACAGCACTGTGAGAAATGTAAATGTAATTTCACTTAAAGGCCATTACAACATTTAACACACAAGGTCAGAAGATGTAGAGCATGAAAAAAAAAGTGTTTTCGCATCTACGAAGAAGAGTAAAGAAATTAAGAAAAAAGTAGCATTTATGCACTAAAACTTACTTGTTGTACAAAACAATATCTGGCCTCCAAATTTTATTGGATGGAACACGTATGAACTCAATCCCATCGTACTCAATAGGGGCCCATTTTAGTTTGTAGTCGTTCCAGACCTAAAAGATCAACAAAATTAAAACTAAGTAAAGTAAAACTAATGTTGCATCACTAATGACATCACATAACGGATAAACGTCACTCACATGTCTCAGCCACAGATTGGTTTCCATAATCTGATTCACCTCATCCTGTAAAGAAAAAAAGGGGAAATTAGTTACCAAGAGAGAAAAGGATGCTTTTATAAACCAAGAGACAATGACTTGTTATTTCTCTACTCGTACCACTTTGACCAGCTGAGAAATGGAGACCTCAAACTCCACTGTGACTGGATCAGACACATTCTCCACTGGTCGGATGAACTGGTTGTACCTCCTGAACAACCTCCGAAATAACCTGTCCTCCCCCTTAGATGAAAAACAGCCTAAAGAAAGAAAGAAGAAGAAAAATCACTTTAACGTTTAAATACTTTGGTTTGTTTTCAAAGATTCCTACAAAGCTTGGGTCTTAAGAGACTCAGCACTTATAGAACGTATAATCTAGATCAAGCCATACATTTAAATCATATCGTCCCTATAGTTCCCTTACTAGATAATGGCTTCAAAAGATCTCAGCTCTCAAAAAAAATGTTGTTCAACAAGATGTTAGTTTTACTTCTTCTAAAGCGTATTTAGGAAATCATTGTAACTGAGTGAAGATGGTAAAGGTCAGTTCAATCAGCTATACATATAAAATATTTATAGTTAAATTATCTACAAGCTAAACAGTAATAAATGCCCTTGTGTGCCATTCTAGATGTTTTGTCAACGGATTTAAAGATGTGTCTTTACAATGACGGTCTACGGTGCTTTTTCTGTCATTGCAGTATCGTAGTTAGCCACTAGGAAAAATTGGAAACAAAGATGATTCTGCCACACAATATCAAGGGCTCTTCATGCTTTTGTAGGGACCCTAAATCAGGCTTTATATCAATATTTTTTTATGTTTGTAGTTCTCAAAAGTTGTCATTTTACATTTACTGTATTAAAATGGGGGTGTCATGGAGCCCCTTAGGACAAGAAGTGTAAGCAAATTAGATTTGACTAAATGTGCACCACTAAAACATATTTAACATTAATGTCTGCTAAAGAACATATTCCAAAGATTCAGAGACGGACGTGACATTCTCAGTTCCCCAGCAAGCCTTTAGAAATGTTTCACTCTTCAAAGAAAAGTGAGAAATAATGGGAAATAAAGAAAGAGACAATGAAGCAAAGAAAGTCAGACAGAAACAGTCTTATTGAATCCACTTTGACTCCCGAACAGCTTCATCATTTTCTCACTGTCACTTTCATTTTGTAGCTCCCCTAAGCAACACACACAGTGGCAGTGTATACCCTGGGCAAATAAATGTGTATGCATATCTAGAGTCCACTGAGGGTAGGGGGGAAATGGAGAATATGTTATGGTGGGATTTAGATGAAATGACCCTTTAACTGTTTCATCAATACCTCTTTGTTCTGGATGGAGTGAGGGCTGTTATAGATCAAAGTGTGTTTCTACTGCCTGTTTACAGACAGAAGGCAAAGCCTGCAAGCTTTTTGGAAATATCCAAACGCAAGATGCAAACGCACATGAAGATAAAAAAGAATGGTGTGCCGTTAGCTAGAGTGTGTCTGAAGAAGTGTGTGTGAAGGGGTTTTTAAGGCTGGACTGAAGGTCATTTTGTGGAAAACTGCCTGAAGTAACACTGGTGCCTGAGATGGAACATAGACCCACCGCCTGTCCAAGCAGAAAATGTTGCCTCACTTGGGACAGCACACACTCTCCCCACCAGCACAAGCTCAGAAGCACAAAACCCTCTATGCAGCACAATGTCATAAAATCACATGGAAATGAACATAATCCCTCTTCCTTTAGCTTCCTCTGTGTCTTCATCCCATCTTTCCTGTGGCATTTTCATGTTTTTTGCCTTTAATTTGCTGAACAGCCTCCTTTCTCTGTTACCCTTTTCTTCTGGATAGCTGGCACGTTTGGCATTTCCATGTCCGCCCTTGAAACATCAGTGTATGCTCTTGAAATGTCCAACTGACTGATTCATTTTGTTAAAGCGGAGGCCAACCAATCCCATCATAGCTTTAAACCCAAGAAGTGGACATTATTCAACGCGGTCCCAAAACTCGCACTTACCGACCGAAAGGGCAAATGGGTCACAACCCATCCACACACAAATAGCCACATTTACTGAAAAGGTTTGTTTGCTTGGCAACAACTAAATAAAACATGGTCCTTTGATGGGACACTTTCTTTCTGCACAAGTCAGTTAACTCTCTACATACCAGGACCTTGTAAAACTGGTCCACAACCTTACTCTGAAGTGTTTTTCCTGTCAATTTACTCGTCATCATCTTCAAAGATATCTTATCTTAATGTATGTATGTCTTAATACTGAACCTTGTACAAGGAGGAACAATAATACTTTGTAGGTTACGTACGTAAAGATTACATAGATGTGTACCCACAATTGTGCCTTGGAGAGAGTGTTTCACAAAAAAAGATAGCTATCTAGACTGATGAAAAAATAAACTAGAAATATAAACTGCAATGTTTTAATTAACACTACTAAACTAGTTAACCTAAGCTAGCATGGCTGGACTTCAGTATTACTAATGTGCATGTCTTCCACTGCCTTAAGACACTAAACCCATTCACATACCTTCAATAAAAATGGACTTTCAGTAGGAAGGTACTTTCATAAAACATCTTTATTTGAAGAACCTTTACGATGAAACAAATATTTCATACTAAGTGTCCATACAGTAAAGTCATAAAGCTCTTATTTCCATTTATTTCCATTGGGAGTACACATACAGTAGGTGAATATTTTTCAGACATCTCAGATCAGAGTCTGTCTGGTTTTTCATTTTGGGAGACTTGTTCGTTTGCTCTTGTTCACAAAATCAGACTTGCCAGGGCCAGGGAAATAAAAATGTGATTAAAGTTTGTCCCTTGTTAGTTTATTTGAGGGGCAATCTGAATCTGAAGCATGTGTGTTACAGAAACACACTTCTTAAGCTTTTTACATGTTTTAACAGCAATTTTAATATAACCTCACATGGGACTGACACACTTCAGGGGCAGACTCAGTTTCAAGAGCTAAAAAAAAAAAAAAAAACTCACAACAGTTACATAATCGCAACATCTGGAGCACATACAACAATGACCAAACAGACAATATGTAGTCCAAAATAAAATAAAAATTAACAGAATGGAGACATGGGGGCATAAGCTATTTATCAAGTTCACTGAGGTAAATGAAAATCACAATGCACAGCTTTTCCCCTATAATGTTTATTCCCCCAAACATTTTCCACTGCATAGCTTTCCTCAAACTCACCACCACGATTAGGATCACCACCCTGATGAAGGCAATGTAGCGAGAACATACTTACTTACTTTAGTGAAGTTGTTAGTTTCCTTTTAACAGGCAGAATTATCCTAAGAAGTTAACTAAAAAAAAAATGAATGACCTGTCAGATTTAGTCTCTCTTTGGGTAAGAATTTGCATTACACTATAGTGGCTTCAAAACGCTCAAAAGGTTTTCTGAGTTCACTGGCATAGAAGAGTTGAGTCTTAAAGCCTAATGAAAAGGCCTCTCTCCTGAGACGCTTGGGTAATTTCAGCTCTTGGTACCTGCCTTCAAAACTGCCCGTTGCTGCCTGACTCGCTGCACTCACATAAGTTGTTTAAGCCTCTAATTGGGTGAGGGGAAACCAGGGCAATTATAATCAGTCAATTAATTGGACCTTTTGTTCACTGTGACCAAAAGAATTAAGCCAATGGTTTTTTTTTTTTTCTCTGTTGGCAGTCACTCCTCTAATTCGCGTCTTTGTTCTGCCTCTGAAGTGACTTAATTTAAAAGGGAGATAATTATGACCTTTTTTCACCTCACATGATTTAGCACACACACTGCTCGTTGCACTCTCTGGCATTTAATGTAAAAATTTAATTTCTTTGGCACAGGGAGCATTTAGGAGTTTACATGTGAACGTGCAAGGCCGTGAGCGAGTCAAAGTTCAAATCCAGAGCACATGTCATTTCAACTGATTCAGCTGTGGAATTATATGTATAACATAATAATTAATTAATTCGCTTTGATATATTAAACTCAGACGGTGGGTGAAAACATGTCTGGCAATGTTAACATTAAAACAAGACTTGGTGTCTACAGCCATGCTAGCGGCTCTTTAAGGCTGTACTGAGGCACAGCTGTGCTTTTGAGCTAAATGCTAGCGTCAGCATGCTACCAAGCTGAAATGACAATGCTAACATACTGAGGTGTAGCAGATACAATGTTTTCTATGTCCAACACCTTAGTTTAGTGTGTTAGCATGCTCATATTTGCTAACTAGCAGTAAACACAAAGTACAGATGAGGCTGATGGGAACATCATTAGTTTTGCAGGTATTTGGTGATAAAATACCTCGTAAAATTGGACAAAGTGAAATGTTGATCTGATTAAAAAAGGCTAAGTGAAAAGTAAAGAAATAACTAAATTTATTACTATTCATCCTGAGGGGTCATAAATGTCTACACCAAATCTCATGGCAAAAATCTCACTTGAAACCCCAAAATCCTTATGATAGAGCTATAGAAAAAGTCAGAGGATCACCAAAGTCATTAGGATACGTCACCTGGGAACCGTCAATGTCCGTACACAATTTCATATCAATACATAGTTGTTGAAATATTTCAATCTAGGCCAAAGTGGTGAACCAACCAACATTGCTATCCCTACTGTACAGCCACGCTGCTAGCTACCAAATGTGTCTTTTTTTGGATCAGTTCACTTTTAAAAATAAAGTTGTCAATCATTGTAGCCAGAACAGTCTTTGCTTCTGATCATAAAAATCACATGAAATCACCTTGACAGTCGTGTTTCATTTCACCAGGCGAGTACTCTTTCCTTCCCCTGCCCATGTGATGTGGTAACAAAATGTTGAGGTTTGTTCTGACGCGGATGAAGCCAAGTCAAGCGGTCATGCATTCCACTCTTAAATAACCACATTGATTTGGAATTAGAAAGCCAAACAGTGAGCCTGTCCCCGACTCTCGTGGCTATAGGAGCCTAAAGCTGCAGAAAGCCGTGGCCTGTGGGAGGCTCTTTGATCAGGCATGTGCTTAACAGGATGAGCCTGGTAGCACACTAATTACCCTCCAATAATACAATACTGACAGTGTGTGTGAGTGCATGGAAAAGAGATACGAGAGAGAGAGAAGAGATAGGAGGAGAAACGTGACAGCAAGAATGAGCAGAGAAAAGCTAGATATCGTGTCTTCACTCTCCAGGGTCTCTGTTGGCCTGACTGTGACATGCTGAGTGACGCACAAGAGGATCCACAGTGATTACTGCTTGTGCTGTAACCATCCCATAAAGCATATGGTTCACGTTTTAACCTCTGTCTGTCTTCATGTATGAGGGCTCGCCTATATACAATATAGACATGTGATTGTGTGTGTCCCTGTGTGGATGCACATGTTCCTATGTATACACAGTATGTCCACTTACCTTTGATTACCTCACTTTGAACAGCCTATATTCACTGATGCATGAAATGCAATGGCTCTTCACCTCCATGCATTCATGATGGGATGAATATGTGGGAGTATCTGTTTATATTTTAAGATACTGTAAGTAAATTCCACTTTTAATTATTTATTTGTTTAAACCCTAGCCCTAACCCAAATGTAAAAGTGCTGTAATGGGGCAACAGCATATTTAAGCAGCCCAATAATGGCTGTACTTGACACCCCACTCCTGTCAAGTACAGCAAAGCAAAGGGACGTTCATCCCCTATAAAAAGAGATTAACATGCTATAGCATTGACACAGAGTGAATACAGTCATCAACACAAGACCCTTTGAAATTTCCCAAAAAATAGAAATGTATAGATTTTGAAAACCTCCGTGATTCTGTGGTCAGTCACCTGCAAATCTTGTATCTTTCCCCCTCACTTCAAACCATCGGGAAAAAAATGTCTTTCCTACAGTATAAGTCTTCCACTGAACCTACATGGAATAGGTAACTCAGGCGTCATGAGATAAACTAAACGTAAGATTTTACAAAATAACAATATTCTCCAGGAAATTCAGGAAGACAGGATGCATCTCCTCTCTCCATCCTCTAGTATACTACTCCTAAGAATATGGATTTTTCTAATGTATTTTGAAGATGTTTTGTAAACTAAAATGTGTTATACAAGTAGTGAACTCTTTTATGGAATAAATAATATATAATAGAAAAGTTGTATAAATAATATGAAACACACTAAGTGCGTAGGTTGTGTAACGTTAGTGAAGGTGCAGTCGAGAGAGAAAAGAGAGAGAGACAGACAGACAGAGAGAGTGCGGGTGTGACGGTGGGTATGAAATTAGCGGTAACATTATAGCTGTGAAAGTAGCCGTCAGTGTCTGTACAGTTTATTTGTTGATGAATAAATGCTTCAACTTCTGTGTCTGTGTCTTGCCACCTGCTGATTTTAGCCATGAAGTTAGCGACTATTTCGGCTCAGGCTCACTCAAAGTAACCCTGCTAAGGTACTGCCAAACATTCTGATAAGGAAGCTATGACATATTTTGAAGGCCTAATTTATTTAATAACTTGAGGTAACTAGATACAGCGATGAATAATGGTATGACATGCAAAGCTGCGACCTGTGAGAGCCTGCATTGTGTGTTGTCAGCCTTACGGACACAAAGTGCTTAGGACACATAAGCAAACACATGGATTAAAAACAACAAATCAAAAGGAAAAACTGAGGTCAGTCAATAGAAAATGTAAATAGGTAAGGGGGAGAACAATCCCTGTCCCATCTGAGGCGTCTGTTGTCTTGCTCAACCTCCTCTCTAGCTGTTTACTTCTCACTCTCTCTCCCTCCATCCTGAAGCGTGACTCAGTTCATCACAAGCACCGAAGACCAGGATGTCTCAGAGGAATCAGGCAGCAGGGCTGTCTGGAGGAGGATGTCTGTGTATGTGTGTGAAAGAGAGCGTGTGTGGTGTTGGTTGGAGGGGAGTCTGATGGTTTAAGCCAATCCATAGGGGGACGGAATAAGTCCTCTGCCTCTGCCTGGGGTGGTTACACCATGTGTGCGGGAGGGGGGGGTTCAGTTGCAATAATCACACAACAATCGCGTTAAGAGGATCCTTAAGCCACACACACACAGTAACACACACACTGAGTGCTTTTCAGACTTTAATGCAAATATATTGCTTCTGGGAGAGAAACCAGAGAGCTTTTCTGTAGTTCCAAGCTCATTGGAGCATTTCAGTTGGGCAGAGGAGCAAATATGTTTGATGATGCCGCGGTGCAAGCGGACAACTCCATACAAGCAGACTTAGATAGAAGCCACAGGGGCTTAATATAAACCTTTTCAAATGCTGGTGAAAGAAAGAGCGTTTGATTGTTGGCCACACTACAACCATCATTGTGAAGACTCAGTTGTGAGGAGTATTTCTTCATTGGAGTATAAGTTGAATTATTAGCACTGTACTGCACTTGCTGCTCTCTTGAGCAGAACTTGTTTAAAAAGGCAGATCCTCTTTACACTGTCAACATGCAGCTGCAGCCTATTAAACAAGCACTGAAAAGTGAGATAAAGGGTCAAGCCTAAAACATAATGCGGATCAGATCAGTATAATGCAGGCATGGCTGGACAATTCTCTCAGCTATTTCTGCTCGAGATGATGCAGTCTGCGGGGAAATGCACCAGGCACTTTCACTCATTTCAATCACTCAATCTGAAACCTTATGAAAATGATCTTGTCCTGAAAGCTTCTGATGTGCACTACAATACATCACAGAGGTTGTGACTTTATTTTGAATGTCATATGTATATGCTGTACAGATCTCTCACTCCTTACCTCCAAGCTACTCCAGTCAGATTCACTAAAATACCCCAATCCAATGGTCTGCAGGATCAGCTTTTCCTCTGTTATGGGGACAAATCACCTGATCCTTGATGGCATGAGACAAAACCTACTGTAGCCTGCTAATCGGACCCCCACTGGGAGTGTGTGTGCGTGTGTGTGTGTGTGTGTGTATGCGTGTGTGTGTGCGTGTGTGTGTGTGTGTGTGTCAATGTGCGTTTTTCAGGCACTTATCTGCATACACAGCCCCTGTATATAATCATAAAAAAGCCCACACAGCGAATAAGGGATTGAGGGAAGGATGGAAGAGTGGGGGACAGAGGAAGGTTAGGGCAAAATCCTTGAATTTTTCTGGGGGTTTTCCCTCAAATAGCCAAGTTAACCACCTCTAACAAGCAAGGACACTACATTTCCTCTCACTTGTGCAAAATCTGTTCTATTGTGGAGAGTATTGACACTGCCATCCCTTCCCACCACAGCTCCTGTTCCTTTTGAAATTTGCCCAGTTCAAGGGCGAAGCAACAAAGCAGTCAGCTGGAGCAAATCTCTCCAACTGAAGAGAATGACAGAGGGAGTGACATCCCTTCGACTCTAAGTCTGCATCAGGTTACAGGATGTGTGAAGCCAGTGTCTTTCACGTGTCAACTGGAGCGTGAAAACACGAAGGCACTTAGTGCTGCTCCCACGGGTGGACTCCGGGTACCACATCTGGGACAAACTCACTGCTGCACTCTTTAAAGTAAAAAAAAACTGTTTCATATAACATGGCAGGGATTCAACCTATAGCCAGAATAATTACCTCCCACATTTTTGCTCAAAGCACATTGTGTCTGGTTTGTACGCGACAAACTAAAGAACACGTTTAGTATGAGCAATACCCACCGCGGCAGAATAAACCAAGAAAAGAGTATCATATACTGTATACCGCCTTAAAAAGGCAAAAAACAAAATCGAGTTAAAACCTGAATCTGACCTTTTGACATCTGTCTTAGTACATAAAATATTGTAATGCCATTGGAATAATTCATTTCTGTAAAAAAAAAACTTAAGTGAAAGCTAGCTGGTTGAATGGCCTCAGCTGGCCTTAGCTAAAAGCTAAAAGCAAACTTACTTAACCTCGTTTTTTTTTCATCTAGTCTGTTATTCATAAAACAGCCACTTAAATAAAGCAGTAATGATGAAGAACAAAACCGCAGCTATGCTAATGGTAATGAGTTTAGCAAAGAGTAAGCATAGTGTATCTGCTATAGTGGAATTTATAAAAATATGCTGAGATTAAACTACATTTAACCGTTAAACTACCGTTTACCTTTAAACTGTAATTTGATTTATTGAATTGATTTTGATATAAATATTAAAAGTGGAAAGACAGGCAGACACCTAGCAAAACAAAGATACATTTAATTCCTATGAGCGATGGATCATAGATAATTAAATTAAGTTTATTGTCTTAGTTTAAAGGGACAAGAAAAGCTGTATTGTTAGTAGATACTATTTCCCCCTAGAATTCTGTGAAGATTAACAAAAGGCAGACAAAAAAATAAGGCCAAAGGCATAAAAAATGAAGACATTACAACTTTTTTACCTGTCACAAAGTTTGCCAGAGAGTCGGTGCGTCTTTAGTTACTGCTGTCTGCCTTTGTGGGCCAGTATAGAAACTCAAATTTCCGCAACAGAAATCCACAGAAAAAGACTGACTGACAAGTGTTAAGGTGCAAAAACATCAGTAAGCACAGAACAAAAAAAGTATTACCACTATAAAGCAAGTTATTTTATCCTCCACATAGATAGATAGCATTATGTTCCCATCGGTACGATGCTCTCCCAAGAAACCCGCATCTGTGTACTTGAAATGAGATAACATTCAGGATTAAAATAACCATTCAGTTACATGTGAATGCAGCATTAAAGCATTTATCTATTCTTTGTTCTGCTCTGGGTCCCCTGGGAGCCACTCAAGGAGCCCACTTCAAAAACTACTTTTTTCAAGCACACAGCAGACTGGCAGCCTTACATGAACCAGATATGGAAGAAAGTAGAAAATATGTGTAGAGGGGGTTTTGGAAAGAAGAGAAAAGTAATAAATGGATTTCCAGACACACTACAGACAACCTTTGTCCTTCGCTGGCTACCATCCACCTACAGAAATGCCCTTAAGCAAAACAATGAACACGTACAGCTCCATGGCATGCATCCTGTACCTAACCCTGCCCCCTGACCTCTGTGGGTGGAGGCTGCCCACAGCCCTCCACAAGTGGAGGATCCTGGGATGAAATCAACATTGACAGTCATTGAGCTGCTGCAGCTGGCGAGACGTATGTCATCCATGTGTTGGCTCGTGGTGTGCATGGATGGCTGCTTCTGAGTAGCTCAGGGGGATGAGGTATGAGCTCTAATGAGACATGACACGAGCACAGATCATCATCTCCAAAGGAAACTCAACCCTGAGTCCCTCCCTGCAACATAACAGAGACTCTACACGTCTCTAGAGGATATAGGATATTATAATTCACAGGCACGTGGGGTTTGTCATCAGGTGAGTACAAATACTAGGAATAGAAAAAATAATGCTGTCTCCCTTTCTTTGAGGTATAGAGCATATGTTTTTGAAGGCGCAGCCAGCAGGACGCACAAATTAGATCAGCTCTTGATTTGCTCATGGGCGTTCAAAGACTGAATAATTTATTGGATGTTGGACATTTTTGTTTTAACTGCCGGTTGCAGCAGTAAGACATGTTTGCATTTGTCATCACCACACTGAACGTTATTCCGCTTGGTCACTTATTTCAGGAGCTTGGTTAAAATTGCTGTTTGTTCTCACGGATCTTTCACCCAGACGCGCACTGGGAAGGTTACTCGAGGTAGGAGGGTGGCTAAAGATAACTTTAAAGTAATGCATCGAGCAAGGTAACAAAACATTCACATTAGTCCTTAATATGGTGACGGTATTCCTAAAGCAACGTGTAGAATGCTACTTTTTGCGAGCTTGGCACCGACTCGCGGCGCGCTGTGTCTCTTACCTTGCGCTGCGAGGAGCACCAGCAGGAGGACGTTTGTTAGTTTCCCAAGGAAATTCATCGATACATCGGCGCTTGACGATGCTTTCTGCAGATAAAAGAAGATGCTGGTGATGGAAGTCTGGTTAGTAACCCACTACAGACGTTTGAGAAGCCTTAAGATTCAAGCAACATTTTCCTTTGCGCTCCCGTGCGTGGAGAGGTTGGACTCGCGGTGAGCTCTCCCGACATGAACAACTTCTGCACGTCCCGCCTCCCCCTCCCCCGTCCCACTCACCCAAGCGACAAAACCTAGAGACCTGACTCACAGTGACTCACAGGTGATAAGTTTGGAATAATGAAGTGGTTTTCAAATATGTCTGTAGGACCACCAGGGTTCCCACTGCAAAAAATGTCTATTTTAACATGTATTCTCATATTCAGTTTTGCAATCCTGTTTTCTTAAATGATTAAGTTTTTATTGTATTTTTAATCGTTTTATAAGATTTTAACATTTTCTTAAACATATTTATCTCCTGTATTTGTCTGTCTGAATCAGTTTGAATAATGTACATTTGTGTAAATTTGGCAAAATTTTATCTGAAAAAATAAAGAAAGTTAAATTAAACTAGCTCAAGAAGTATCCTCACATCTACTCAATATAGCTCTAGAGAGAGATACAGCACAGACACGCACATGCACACACACACACACACACACACACCACACAACATGATCACATATTTTTTCCCTGCTGAGCTGTAAATGACCTATTTAGTCACTTAATTGATTTTGTACGCATAACAATGCTCAGGCAGCTTAAAGCATTAGCTGCTCTGTAATAGAGTCTTCAAGGCTGCAGAGTCTGCCCAATTCAAATAATGGAAAGCTATTAATGCATAGCTGCACATTGCACTGTCGAGCATGCAAGTCCAGACTGACTACCATATCATCTTTAAAATAAAAACTGCAGTAGTAGGGAGTTAAATAGCATACATAGAATTATATTATATTTAATACAATTAGAATTCATTTTCTTTCTTGGAAACATCTTTAATCTGTTGTTTCTGAATGTGCTACACTTGGGAGGGAGGGATATCTCATTAAAAATGTATCTTTTTTTTCTATCATTTTAAATAACATACAGATTTGCATCCAAAGTACCTTCGTTTTGTTTGTCCAAATTTCTTAAATAAAATGTTTGTAAAAAATGTTTTAAAAGTCTGTCAAATATGCACAGTAGTAATGAGTTAGAAGGCAACAAATAACAGTATGGACGGAGAAATCCTCTACTAAATGTGTCTCTTAATATTTCATGGATCTGTGTTCATGCATGCAGCCTACTGTATGGAACAAATTCACTTGTATGTGCGTATGCATGCGTATACATGCGTATTCTGCAGCACAAGTACTGTAGCATACTGTTTCAGCGTCTAATGAAGAGTTCACACACACACACACACACACACACACACACACACACACACTTATATCTGTGTGGACGTGCATTGACATACATGTAGACCCGGGAAGATAGAGGGAGACAAAGATAGTTTAGAGCAATTTTTTTAATCATGTTTGACATGTGACAGGCTATGTTATGTTGTGTGTTCCTGCTGCACACTTCCACCACATCAAACACGAAAATCAGCTCTCCACTACACTAGGTGTAATGTGAGAATGGGACCTGTGTGGTGCAGCACTTCCGCCGATCTCCCGATGTACAAAGTGCCTTGCATGTAAGCCGCTGGCAGGTCAGAAGCCAAGAGGCTGAAGACGAGTGGGCTGCCCGGTCCTCAATTTTAACCTCAGTTAGTTTTGTCATATGGTAAGTGAAGTCAACTGAGGTTGTTGTTGAGGTTCGGAGGCTGGAAACCACCGTTATTAAATGCCTCTCATGTGCCAGTAGGAGCCCCCAAACAAGCAACAGAGAGAGAAAAGAAAGGAAAGCAAGGTACCAAAGTGTAAAGAGAGGTTTTATAGGAGACAATGATGCAGTGAGGGGGTTATGGGTGAAACTGAAGGCGCATGGACAGCTAACAGAGAGAGAGATACACAGCTGAGCATGAAATGTTAAAAAGCTCCAGAATTGATGTTGAGGGAGTGTCAGCAGAAAAGAGAAGAGAAGAAAAACAGGGATGCACTTTAGCTGCTTGATGTACTTCAGTGTGACAGAGCCAGTGAATCTATTTGCAGATATTTTGATTCAGCAAGATGCTGAGAAAAGCTGAGGAAGAGTCTCCACCCACAGGCATGGACTGCGGCGAGACAGTTTGTATTCTTCGTTTCATTCTGTGTTAATCTTTTTTTTTTTTTCTGCCACCAATATTACAATTGGTCTTTTTTTCCAACACCCTTAATAACCTACCCGCAAGATAGTGATGGACACTTAAACGAGCCTTCCTGACATTCAACACCCACAAAAGAAACATGTGCAGGTGTTTTCCCATTGCTTTGAGCTTTAAAGCTAGTGATAAGTGACCTTTGTCGTTGATGTCGATGATCTTTCCCTGTAATTACCCAACTGTTGGTTTTAAGAGATATAGTTAATAAGGTGTACATTTGCCTGAATACCAGTTTGATTGTTCAGTAATCATTTTTAGGGGAACAAACAAAGATGTAATGTTCAATTTTCTGATGTCCTGGCTATGAAGGATCAACAAACTTAATGGTTCAAAAGCTTAAAGCCCCCTCTGCTCACCTCATCTGCTTCTTATCTGCAGCTCTTTGTGATTAGTTTAAATTTCATTTTATAATTAGACAAGTAAAACGAGATAATGGCTTCACCTGGATTCACAAACCTAATCAAGGTAAAAGCAAGTGTCCTTAATAGTTTTCACACTCATATTAAAGTTAATAAACTTTTCACTCACTATGAGGCATGATTTATAGAACAGTGATTATGCCACTGTATGAACATGTATGTAACAATTGCATTTTAAACAAATGATAATCCTTGTCTAGTCAACAAGGAGCAGCTTTAATGCACCACATGGAAGACATAAATTGGCTATATGAAACAGTATTGATTACTTGTTCCATAGAACTGCTTATACATACAATAAAAAGCAAAAGTGTGAATGCTCACATCGAGGGAGGAAATTGTTCATGAAAATGTGCACGCTCAAGTTACAGCTCTGCAGTGTGTGTTGTGCATTTGCTTAATACTTTCTATTTGCATCCAGCAGAGACAGAAAGTGAGAAGAAGAAAGGGAAAGAGACAGAGCATCTGCAGCGATGCAGGAATTAGTGAGGTTCACAGGAGGAGGCTATTGCCCCGGAGTGTCACAATCAGTTGGCTGGTGACTCCCGCTGAGGCGACGTCTCAGCTCTGCTTACTCTCTTTCCCTTCTTCTCCATACCACCCTTTTTTATTTCACCACTGTTACTTTTCTCTCTCCATTTCTTGTCTTTTGTCCCATCTCTCCCACCACGCATCAGACGTACTGTTAAATAACAGCAGGCATCTGGTCGGACAGCTCAGACAAAGCAGAAGGACCTTGAGGCCGTGATGGAGACAGCAAAGGAAAAGGAAAAGGGCAAGTACGGTTGCAACAGTGTGTGTGTCAGACAGGACTGTCCCGGCTCATCCACATCAACCGTGTACACTGTTTCTCTCTCCTCAGCTGAATCTATTTGGGTATTATCCCTCTGTTTTCTTTACTTCCACCTTCCTGTAACAGTCTGTCTCTCCAAATCACTCATATTCCTGACTTGGTTTTTCTCTTTTTCACCTTATATTTTGGCGGTACATAAGAAAAGAGAGCATAGGTGGGTTTAATCATTCCTTTCCTAATCGAGTGCATTGTTCATTATTTTCTTCTTCCTCTTGGGTCAAGAGAGTAACTCGTTACTTGTCACTCACAGTGACCTGTAATCTAATGCTGCAGCAAGTCTGATCAGTAACCTGTATTATTGAACAGGTTGTGTCTATGGCAAACTTAAAATTTGCCATATTTTTGCCCCCCCACAAGTACATTTAAAGCTGCACCAATCAGCACGTAGTGCAGTTTTAAACCCGACTCTACAGTTCCTCTCAACTCTACCTAGCTATCAGCTTTGTGTTTCAGTTTTTAAGCCCACAACTTTACTGTTTTGGTTCACTCTCACTTCTCTCGTTAGCCACAGCTGTTTTCAGGTGAAAGAGCTCTGATAAACAGACTGTACATTATCTGCCCAGCACCACATAACAAGCAGACAAAGTTGGCAACTTGCTGGTGCAACCCTGTCTCCCAGAAATAACATTTACACACAACAAGGAAAATGAATGGTGAGCGGATTACATATTCTTTTAACATAATGAGGAAATAAACAAACAGTTCATTAACACATCTGGCAAGTAAAATTCTGAAACTGAAGAGTAAAATGTTGAATGATTTTTTTTTGTTTTCCACCAAAATATCCAATCTTGGGAAACAATATCTGATCAGTGACCACAGCATTATTAAACTTTTTTTATGGTTATGCTTGGGAACTCCAAAGACCATGTTCATTAACATTTAACCATAAACTCTTACAGTTTAAATTGCATTTATCTAAAGTGTTAAATAATGACTGGCATTTCATTTTTGGTCGTAGACTAAAATGTAAGGGTATGTGTGTCCCTGACCTCTCTCCACCTTTCTCTCCTCACCCTTAAACCCCACCTAAACAGCTTAGCCTGCCTCCCATGATCCATCTCCGTGCTCCGTCTCATCCCACCACTCCGCTGTCACCACCCTCCAACAACCCCTTTTTAAAAAGCTCCGAGCGTCCCCTTTCCTCTCACAGCTTGTGTCACGCTACACGTGGTGACCCTGCTCAACCCTGCGCCATTCACCCAGCCTTCCCTCCTCCTCCTCCCCTCCTCTCCCTCCTCCTTCCTCCTCTCTCTCACTCCAGCAGACCCATTAACACCACTGAGAGTTTGTTTCCTATTTTCCACTCATCCAGCGTCCACTATATACAGTGTGCTTGGTCATGCTGTGGCCTGTTGCAGCCACAAGCAACTAATTAAAGTCCCTTCGCTGCTCGATTCACAGTTATCTGATTAAAGCCCTTTGCTGCTAATTAAACTGCCATTTCTCTGCGCCATGTTTTTTTTCTTCTCCAACCCTCCCATGCTCTCACATACACACACATACGAGTCTAGAGCAGCAACTCCATTCTGCCTTATGTATTTATTCTTCTGTCCGTCTTGTTCTCTGAATAACCAGCAGTGTCATTTGCACTGCAGCCCGAGGGGTCAAACAGAGCCACGCAAAGCTTACTCATTATCTGGTCCACTCATGTTTGTCCTAAAATGAAATCTAAACGATTGTCTGAGCTTCTTTTCGCCATCACAGATGATCCGCTCGTCATTGCTTCAAGTTATTTTTGAATCCATTTAAATGTGTTAGGAACATTTTGTTAATGGCCTTTGCAATCCTCAGTGGTTGCCTAGGGGAAAATGTTCAAGTGGAACATTTCATCCTTTTCTTTTTATGACTTTTATCAGTATATTGCAAGATATCTGTTATGCCTTAGAAGCACATTGATGTAATTCATTGCATACAAGATGTAGATGTGTTTTGATGGCCCTAATATTCTACATAGTTTTGTCTGGCATAAAAATTTGATTAACTTTAGAGATTTTAGAGGGGAGACAGCACAGGCTATGCTATTTATGTCAGCAAAGTCAAGCAAAAATAGTTAATAGTATAAATTGGGTTGTTTAAATTCAGACACCAAAATCTGTAGAGGATAGGTCATCGAGCTTGAAAAGAATCAATTAGTACAAACGTTCTGTCATACGATCTGAGACGGAAACGTTCAGATGAGCGACTTGAAAATTTTAATATATGAGTACAAACCAAGTTGTTGAAATTACACAACTTGCAATTTCATCGAGGGGGGAACTAAAACCACATAAATCCAAGTTGGTAGTTTTCAAAGTACTGTAAATTCAGTGGTTCAACCTTAAGCAATCATCAGTTTCATATAAAATTCAAATGATTATGGCCTTACTTTGCTTCCATATCATAAGCATGTTCACTAAGATGAAGACTTAATGCCACAAACAAGTTAAATGAGGATCCAGACTATAAAGACAACAATTTTACTTACGGTACTCAGAAATCATACATATGCGACATGTAAATGTAAAATACCTAATCATTCCCAAAATATACTTTTAAAAAAAATGTGTGCATTAATTGCAATTTCATCCCAAAAATGCTTCTCCTATGATCAGCTGTAGTGGTAAAGCGGTGACAGGACCTGCTCCTCTCTGCAGTGTCTCTTTTGACCACTAGTGAGCAGCAGCAGACACCCTGATCTGTCAGCAGGTAGAAGACTTGAGGACATATTTATTGCTCCAGCAGGGACATTACAAAGCGACCCCCTGAGCCCAGGTTAAAACCCTGTAAAGTGTTTGGCCACAGCTCTGCGTCTGTCCCCTAAGCTCAGAGGCTCAGCAGGGAGGATCGATGGCCCCCAGACTCAACTGCACGGCAGCTACACATTCTGTAATGCAGCAATGTAGTTCATAAATATTGACCACAGAGCTGAAATGGCTGGTATAAATCCTAAAGCACTGTCCTGTAGAGGATAATGGGGGAGATGGAGGGCAACGGCCGACTACAGGAAACAGATCAAACTGCTGACATTCACCATGCTGCATGGGAGGATCAAGAGTCTGATAACAGCAGCCTGACAGAGACAATAGAAAAGAATAGAAACATGTCGGTGCATACGGAGCTGTGGCTTGCAGTGGTGGACAGTAACTAAGCACATTTACTCAAGTACAAATTTGGTACTTGTACTTTACTTGAGTATTTTGTGTACTTGAGTACTTTTTACTCCGCTACAGATTACAGTTTTAGATTAGTGTTTCATACCCTTCCTGTCCTGTGCATGATTCTCAAAATGTGGAGATTTTGAATGTCTGATCAACTGAAGGATGAAGTGTTCCCTTATGTATTGAGAATATTCTCCTACTTCTTAAGCTAAATAAATCATTTAAAAAGATAACTCTTGGATCAGCTGGATGATGCATCATTACAAAGCTGAAAACAGGGCTATTTTTCTGAGCTCATGAAAAGCTGACTTTTTAGAGATACCCGGTTCTCACAGGACAGAAATGCTATAACATATGATGATCTTTTAGAATATGATGCATTTCTGTAAATTAAACTACCCAACAGTATATAAAGGATTTGAAATGAGCCATGTATTATAGTGAAACAGTGACAGGGACCAGAATGAATACTTTTACTTTTAATACTTTAGGTACATTTTGCTGATAATGCTTTCATACTTTTACTCAGGTATGGTTTTGAATGCAGAACTTGTAGAGGGGTTCTTGTGCATGGTCTTTAACCTACTGATTACTATTTCATTTCTACCTCTAAATAGTCAATGTAAAGTTTTCACTACATGCAATTCAATTTCTCAAGCATTCCCTAATCTCCCCGCTCACAGATAATGTTTCTGGTTCTGCTTTCTGAGGTCAAAGCATGATCAAACATTAACTTTTGTTCACTTACTGTATTATGTTAACCTGCCACCTACTTACCACGGTTGTTGTGTTTTTTTTTGTACTTATATATTTTGTAGTTATCCATTGTACTTAACCTTTTATTTTGTACTTATCCATTGTACTTAACCTTTTATCTGCACTGTCCCTTTGCTGCTGTAGCGCTGTAAATTTCCCCGCTGTGGGACAAATAAAGATTTTCTGATTCTGATTCTGATTTTGCCTCTGAGAATTTTAAGTCAAAATCCACAAATGTCCATCTTTGGACATATTCCTATTAAAACAATCTAATAGTTTTTGGAAATTAACAATAAAATAAACAATAAAGACATATTTCAATTGCATATGACTGCTCGTCTTTCTCGGATTGCCTTTATGCGTGTATGTTTGCATGTATGCACATTATTTATGTCTATATGCATGTGGGTTTGTCTTGCATAGAAGAATAAATGCTTATTGATCTCTGACTACAGCATGAAGCGGTCGTTATTGTCGGCTCCTCTGCAGAGGTCTCGTGTCTCTTGTTTATGACTGACCTTTATCATCCCTGTCTCCCTTTATAATATCTTTCTCTCTTTTCCTCTCCCACTCTGCTTGTAGCCCTCCTCCTTCACCCATTCAGTTTCATCTCCTCCGTCACGCCTTATGATCAGACCTGGAGACCATAACACCAACTCTCTCTGGCTGAAATTTCAGTTTTTTGTCCTTAATTATTTAACTCTTGAAGAATGATGCAGTGGAAGGTGGTGCAGTTATCTGCGAGGAAGTGGTACACTGCTAAATTAATAGAAATACACACACACACATTCTCATTATATATAAGTGTCAATCATGTTGGTAGCTGTCAACAATGTCTACAGTGTGTGGCCAGACAGATATTAATTGTGTGTACTGCTGATATCCACTCAACAAACTTGGTGCCCAAGTGAAGTTTGTCATCATTGACAAACCTACCAATTTAAATACATTTCATGACCATTCTGTAACTCTAAGATAAAAATGCTACTGCTGGAGAATTCAAAGCTTCTGACTTTCTACTTCTCTGCAAAAACTTTACAAATAGTTGCTGCCCTGTTTGGATCGAGGTTTTTAAGTAATTTCACTTCCTTTTGTTTTAGTGTTTATCGGTAACTGATAGTTACAGTTCGGGGTACCTATGACCTGCATAAAAGCACAACATTTTGTTAAACACCCGCAACTTGGGGATCAAGATATTGGCTTGAGTTTGAGACAGTCCCATTGAAAAGCAGGAGGTGAAATGTGCATATTAAAAATATTTTTTGAGGACATAGCACACTGTTGTTTTCCAATCAAAACTTCCTTAAACATCTTCCTTGTAAACATGTGCCAAACTGGAGAAGTTCCTTGCTGCCAGACTCATGGAAGTCTACTCTCTTCAGACCAACAGAGGGAGTAAATTGTAAACATAACTATATCATTTTAAGTTATATGCAAAAATATGCATTGAAAGCACTTGTTCTAATTATGAACGCAAACCAATACGTTTTCAAGTTCCTCATGCGCCTCACAGTGGTTTGGTCCACTGCCTATCATCCCTCAAAGGAAGAGGGAGTGAGATGCTGCCTGGATGCTGAGAGATGACCCAAAACCAGATTATCATAGTTTAAAAAAGATGTAGCACAGTGACAATACTTCTGTTACTTGAGATTCAGTGGGACACTTGGTGATGATGGCACAGTAATAATACACAGTACTTCTGGTTTCCCCTTCAGGAATTGTTCTTGAGAAATGCTTATGTTTATTGTCCCCCCAACAGTAAAATCCGCCTTGGCAACGGCGACTGCTAAAACTGGACATTCTAAATTTGGGAGACAAATTAGAATAAGCATGAAAGAATATCAAAAACTAAAAGAGAGATACCACAACAAATGAAAAAAAATTAACAAAAGTAATACTCTCTGAGGTTGTGAATTACTTGATTTGCATCTAGTCAATTCAAAAAAGTATCGTAAAGTAGGAAAGTGATGCATATGAAGTACAGTATCTAATACAATGGGAGGATGTGTGTGTGTGTGTGTGTGTGTGTGTGTGTGTGTGTGTGTACTGGAAAAACAGACCTTCAAAAATATCCATGGAAACACTAGAAACTGCAATTACATCTAAAATAAATTAGGATTATACAATTTGACCTAGCTCTTGTTGTTGCAGACGATTGTAACCGTGGCACGTAACCAACAAACTCTTTATCTGATGCTTTTGGATCCTTTTTTTAGGTCTACAACACATTTCAGGAAAGCAGCTGCTATCGGATAAAGAGGGGAAAGTTTCATAACACAAAAGACTTTCAAGATTTGTTAATATGTACATGCGTATTCATGCTGTTTCCCTTTAGCAGTCATACCGCCTCGCTGCCATCTTAAGCTAACAGAAGGTGAAGTTGGAAACCCCGGAGATATAAGACTGTCTAATGAAGTCTTAGTCAGCTGACTAACATTTAGTCCTGGCCCCGGAGAGTTCACACACATACACAAAGAGCAGGAATACTTCAGAAACTTCGGTCCCGATTGCCAACTGGCCAGCGATTGTGCTTAGCTTTGAATCATCACAGCATTGCTAAAAATGTGTGAGGTGGGAGAAAATAGTCTGGAGGTTTGTTTAAGCTTGTACTTTGTCATGTCATTAACAAGATGACCTGTTAAGAGAGGAAAAGCTGGAGGAGAGATAGTGAGCGATGCCTCAACAAGAGCTTAATATAGAAACTCAGACTTGTTTATAATGTTGGATGAAAGACTGCAGGATAGAATGACCAATTAATGTTCATATGATCATCGGGTCATATTGTTGCTTTCATTTCCCTTTATTGGTCCAGTTATCAAGTCACAGTCCCTTCCTGTAATTCTCAGTATTTATTGTCTGGACAGAAAAAACTCAACAACATGACTGGCAAGTGGGAAGAAAGGAAAAAAAGTATGTTTCATTCCGTCCACTTAAAAAAATCAAAGATGAAATAAATGAAGACAGCTGGATTAGTACAGTACAGTACACCTTTTCCTTGGCCAACGTTGGTAGCAGTGACAGACGAGTGAGTTAGGATGGTGACAAGTTATAATACCTTTTAGAAATAATTACTGGACACAGATTCAAGTAATGTCTTTGAGGGCAGACTGCAAAAATCAAGCATACAATATGATGGAAGACGAAGCAAGTGAAGAGTCAGGCTGTTTGGCAAATTTTCCCCCAGATTGGTGTGTATAAAATACTGTACAATGTTATTGCTGCTGGTTTCCTTGATTATGGATGCTGACAAGCACTGCTTTGACGAAGCAAGCATACTGTACCTTTAAAAGAAGCATGGTGAGTAACAACAGCCTAACGGTCATTGGTTTAAAGTTTTGCTTTTCTTTTAGCGCTATTGTAACGTCCCTCCTTCTTTTAAAACAAGGCTGCTTTTAAACATCACAACAGCAGCTTGTCATACATTTGATCAGTCTATTATTATTATTATCAGTCCACACTGTGATGTTTGTGTGAGGGTAAAAACAGGCTGGGCACCCAGTCACACACCCATCCATTATTATTTGAGCAGTCCAACAGTTAGATATTTGTGTCCTCTCTCGCTCTCATTTTCAAGGCAAATATTAGAAATGTATACAGTATGTGTGCTATTGGCAAAAGGACACAGGGAAGTGATCTTCTTCTATGTATCTACACAGAAGGGATTCATCTTCTCCGCTGCAGGGGATGTGTTGTCGATGTGAGGCCCAAAATCTCTTAAATGAGAAAAAAATTCTGTGGCTTTGTTCATCTTTTTGGCTCTTTGTCTTTTTAAATCCCAAAAAAAAACAATGTAAAAAACCAGCAGTGCCTTGTTGTATGCATGCAGACCCCCATAATGTCATGTTAGGGCCATTAGAATTTGATTTAGACACAGAGCGATAACAAAACCAAATCTGTTCTAAACAGAAAAAGTCCTGAGTTGCTGTTGGCCAGGTAAACCTTTGTGAACAGTGATGGGGGTCAACACACTTTCAATGTATTCTTGCCGCAACATTTCAATCATTGGATGCTGCAGAACAATATTGATCCCCAAGAAAGAGCATGATGGCTGAATGGTAGTCCCACTTTATGTTTGGAATTCTAAGATAATTCTGGTTTATTATAACTCGGGTCTTGTTTTCATAGTTTTGGCCATTGCTTTTTTTCATTCATATCATCGTGGGGTAAAATAACTACAGAAGTGGCGTAAGTACAGGAGTTAAGTGAAAAATAAATCAATTCTGGTTTCACACGGTACACGAACGTCTGTGTCCTGAGTAAAAGTCCAGCATTTTTGGACCCATCCATCCACCCTGTGGACTTAGTGTCTCTGTATACCTCCTGGTTCACATTTATGTGGAATACATACAAATTGATTTCATGGGATATACAGGAATTATAGTGCATTATTTTTCATAGGTATAGCTACAAACAGTGTATGAGAACAGCCTGATCGTTTACCTTCCACGTTCCCAGATATCCAGTAACAGTATGCTCTCCATCATTCCAGTCTACTCAATGATCACACTATGAACATGTGACCTAAGCTATTATAAACCAGAGTTATCCATTAATTAACTAAAATAATTATATCCCAGTAGATGACATATGAGTAGAGCTGAGGATGGCAGGACACATGGAGGATGAAGAAATGGAAGTAAGGAAGGGAGCACGTGGTGGAAGAGGGCTAAAGTGCATCATTATAATTTCCCAGTGAGCGTGTGGTGCGAGACAGACATGTTTATGGTTAAAATGTTGTCAGAGCTCTGTTTCTGGGAGGGGGCACTCAAAGTTCATGATGACATTTCAGCTTTCATTTATGGTCCATCTCATCAACAATGGGAGTGTTGTAACTCTGGAACAGAGGCTGCATGAAGAGGCCCAGCGTCCCGACCACACATACAAACACAAAGATCCACAGGAAGAGACGGTCGATCACCATGGCCACGTACTTCCAGTCTTCAATTATCTGCAGAGAGAGGTTACATTTTAAATATTGCCATTGTTGTGTTTCCTGTCCTGAACTTGAGATAACTGTGAATTGATTTTTTTTTTTGCAAATTAATTTTGTCTAGAGGAGAAGTCAGGGGATCACAAGGTCATTAGATACATCATATCGCACAATGCCTGTACGAAATTCAGCCAATCCATCATGTAAATATACATTATACACATACATTTCAGTACATCATTGAAATTGCTTGTGGTGCTAAATGGAAAGTAAGGTGATCAACTAAGTCATGAGGATCCATCCTCTGGGCACCATGAATATCTGTACCAAATCTTATGGCAAACCATTCAATAGTTGTCAAGACTTTTCACTCAGAACAACAAATGGGGGCACTAAAGTAAAAATACAAGTGATCACCAGGGTCAGTAGGATTCATCTTTTGGGGTCCAAGAATGTCTGTACAGAATTTCTTGGTAATCCATCCAATATTTGCTGATGTATTTCAGTTGGAACCAAAGTCTTGGGCCAACCAACAGATCAATGTTGCCATCCATACAGCCATGCTGATAGTGTGGCTAACAACTCTACTCGATCCTATCGATCTGTTTGTGGCTCTCTTGCAACACATATTGTAAAAAGCTCTAAAAAGTTAAAACAAGCAGGTGAAGGAGCATCCTTCAAAGCATGCTGCACATATTTGGACTTATGACACACATGCACATGCAGATACACCTACCCCTTCGTCATCATCCTCGCTCTTCATCTTGTCAGCGATGTAGCGCACTCCATCCACCGCATCTTCCACGTCAATGTTGCACTTGAGCGTCATCCTCTTCCTGAACTCTGTGTTGTCTGACAAGTCGCTGATCTTCCAGCCGTAGCGTTTGGCCGAATCCTCGTTCACAAAGAAGGACGAGGAGGAATCTGCCATTCCTGCAGGACTTCCAGTCCCTCCGTCGGCTCCACGCAGCTTCTGGTCAGAGTATGATCGCTGCTGGTGTCTTTTCCGGAACTTCTCACGTATGTTGGAGCTACCGGGTCTCCGCATGAAGAGGTAAGAGGGAAGCCGGTAAAGGAAGATACGCTTGACCCAAGGAGGCATGGTGTGCGTACTGGGGGACCGATGGTGTACGTTGAGCACACAGACGCTGGTGACGATGGAGAAGGTGACCAGCACCATTGAAAACATCAGGTACTTTCCAATCAGAGGCACTGCTAAAGACGTGGGTGGCACAATCTTTGAGATAAGGAGTAAAAACACAGTCAGGGCCAAGAGGACAGAGATGCAGAGAGTCATCTTCTCACCACAGTCTGACGGGAGGTAGAACACCAGAATAGCCAGCGACGTGATAAGAATGCAGGGAATGATCAGGTTGATGGTGTAGAAGAGAGGTTTTCTCTTGATAATAAAGTCATAGGTGATATCCAGATACCTGATGTCATTAGGGTCTTCGTTCTTGCGTCCAGGCAGTGAAACAATATCCCACTCACCGCTGGGTTTGAAGTCGTCACGTGACGCAAAATCACTGAGGAGGATGAGATCTATCTCAGTGTGGTCGTAGGTCCACGAGCGAAACTTGAGAGTGCAGTTCTGCTGGTCAAAAGGGAAATCACGGACTTCGATTTTGCAGGCCGACTTGTAGATGGCTGGGGGGAGCCAGACCACCTCGCCATTGTTGGAGACCACGGCATTGGAATAGAAGGAGACTTCATAGGTCCCGTCAGCACTGAGAGGAGAAAAAGTAGGAGGCAAGCAAAAACAATTAGAAAGTTGAGTCAAAACACTCAAAGAGAAACTGTCTGCTCCATCTTCAGATGTGATATTATAGATACATGAACTTATAGGAACAGGGTGAAGAAGTCTGAGAAGAACTGCTGCTCCTTTGTATTGAAAGAAGCCAGTTGAGGTGGTTTGAGTATCTGATAAGGATGCCCCCTGGACACCTCCCTGTGAAGGTATTTAAGGCTTGTCCAACTGGAAGGGACACCCTGAGGCAAACCCAGAACACACTGAAGGGATTATATATTCAATTTGGCCTGGGAACACCTTGAGTGACACTGGAGGGAGTGGCAAGAAGTCAAAGTGTGGGTTACTTTCCTTCATTTAGCCTGCTACCGACGCACAAAGTGGCCACTTTTCTGCAGAGCCAGTACTTTTGCTTTTAAAATTTTTAGTACATTTTGTTGATCATACTTCTTGTAATTTAATTTGAATAGGATGAACACAGGATGTTAACTTGTAATGGAGTATTTAAATGGATTGTTCCATTACTACTTTTACTTGGTTAAAGAATCTTAATACTTCTTCACGTACCAATTCAAGTGAATCCACCTCCTTCACAGACATATACATTAGTGTTAAATTGTGGTTGAATCAACAATACCAAAAGGTAAGCTTACGAGGAGGAGGTTGAGATGATGGAAGAAGCTGGTAGCTGAGCCAGTGAGGGGGAAGCATGAACGGAGCAGCTGATCAGCTAATGCAAGTGTGACTTCAGTGCTTTGCCTGAAGTCTAGAGGTTTTTCAACACCTTCAACCTTACTTAACGAGAACCACTCTACTGTATGTCACTGGTTGAAATCTTATAATAATGTGTCAATACAATCTTGAGCTGATTAAATGTATTAGAGCAACTGGGTATGTTTAAACAACAGAATCAGTGTTGTAGCAATATTATAAATAGGCAACATTTTCACATGAGTAAAAATGTACTGTGCTGACTGATGGCGTGTCGAGAAAAGGATTTCATGACTACCACTGTTTTTCTGCAGAGGTGACATATGCAACAGTTATGTGTGTTGAAAGTTAAAGGGTGTGTGACAATCATCTCAAGGGAGGAAGTCAAACTGGGAGACATCCCAGCAACATGGCAACAACTCCCCCCCCTCTCACTTTAAATCTGCTGAGACTTACTTTTTTCCCAAGGTTGAAGGTGATGCATTATAGATAAGTGGCCTATCAATTATAAAGCAGGTCAGGAATCCAACCATCCACACTTGGTCTCTAATGCTTTGGTTCCTGCTGTGAATATGCAGACTAATTAAAAATGCAGAGGCCCCACCTGCTTACTGCAACCTCTTGTCAACCAAACTTGGCCGGAGACAATGCTTGAAGCCGTAAAGTAGTGCTGATCATCTCCTATCGTTTTGCCTCTTAAGCCATTATGGTCTTTCTGTGGTCTTTAGCTGACCAGCAATCTGTGTTCATAAAAGTTTAATGATTACCACCCCTGTATAAACTGTGGGGTAGCACCTTTGACCAAAACACAAAAGCTACACGTCCACACAGCTGTGAGCCTGACAAACTATCTCAAGCTCAGGTTTATTCTTGAACTTAGAAACAGTAGTTGAGAAAACAATGAAACCATCTCGTCCATTCCCACAGCTGACAACTAAGAACCAAGGTGAATACTGAAGAGTCAACCCTTTCAAAGTCAAACATCAAAGTTCATTTTGTGACATTAATTGGATTTGAAACAACAGAACAAGGACTCCTATAGTAACTACATTTTTATTATAAAAGTTAACTGTTAATGTAATACAAGGAACTAGCGGATGGAAAAAAAAAACAGGTGTTGACCTATATGGGTGACAGATGAGGTGAGGCTCAAAAGCCTTCGTGTCTGCCAGCTAACACTCTTCAGTGGATAAAGGTAGTGGGGCTAATTTCTCCTTGAATGAACTTATCACAGTCTTCTCGTGTATTGATTTTCCCTTGCAGCTATTTCACACAGCTGCAAGATGATTTTTAGATGTGCACACAAAGTGAAACCATTTTCATATCAATATTTTGTGCATTCGTGCTCTATGTGCACAAACACACAATAATGTAAAGGGATGTTGCCCAGAGTAGTTTGAATGTGCTGTTAGGACATTATAGTGCATTGATTGTACAGGCTATGATTTGATTGTATCGACTGAATGTACATATCAAAATCCATATTGTGAAAGCTGAACCATGTTGTGATTTTTGTCTGGTTGCTGCAAGGTGTGTGCCAGTTGCTTTCGATAATACATGTTTGTTTTTTTCTCAAATGTGATCACTTGATGTGAGCATCAGTGATCAAAGGTGGTACCAAATGCACCATTGTCTTAACGTCAGATTATATGACTTCAATATGTCCCTGTCTCTCTTTCTCTGTAAAACCGGTAATCTCTCATCCCTTAAAACATCACTTATCCTCATGAGACTGTCTGCAGACGACAGTCTAGACAGCGTTAACAACACATTTTGGTTGCATTCATTATCCTAAAAGAAATGAAAAGTGAGGAGAGATAAGAGGATATGAGAAAACATTTTAGGAAAATGGGGCTTTTGAATAAAGTTTCTCATCGTTTGTTCTTCTTTTAATCACTTAGTTTGCACACACACACACAGACAGACAGGCAGACACACGCACGCGAGCACACACACACTCATTCTGTATTTCACAAATCAGACGCACTTGTTGTAGAGGACGATGTCCGGCAGCCAAATGTGTTGTGACGGGAGCCGGATTTTCTTGATTCCCTCGTACTCTTCAGGGTCCCACATTAATCTGTAGTCATTCCATACCTGATGAAGAAGTGCACACACAAGAAAAAATAGATTCATTCAAAAGACACATACATGCCCACTCAAACACACAAATATAGAGGCGTGTATCAAGAATTCCACGTGAAATCACACACATGGTTACAAAATAAAACATATGGAACTAGAAACAAACATAAACATATCAGTTCATGCACACCGATACACAAAGTGGTTCAGTCAGCCCCTATCTGGCAAAAAGAAAATGCATTTTGTGTATTGAACCGTTCATGTGTAGTTATTTTATATTTAGCTTTTTACTGTTTACTTATTTATTATATCTCGCTGACTGATGCCTTTTGTTGTTGCACTATCCCCTTTGCTCTAACACAGCAATAGTCCTCGCTGTGAGACTAATAAAGGATTATTTGAGTTTATCTTATCTTATTTTATAGACACAAACACAGAAAGGAGAAAAACAAGACGAGTGGCGACACAAACCTGACTGAGCCAACAGTTGGTGGTCATGATCTGCTCCCTCTCATTCTGAAACACAGACAGGAAGACGCTGAACTCATCCTCATAGAATAATCTCCACCATGTGAATACTTGAATTATTTTTAAATGAGCAGGATATGCCTCTATGATAACAGCATATGTGGATTTGGATTTGAGTGTGTGTTTCCTCACCACGTTGATCAGCTGGGCCAGAGACACCTGGATGTAAATGGTGACCTGCTGGCTGTTGTTGACAGCTGGTCTGATCAACTTGTTGTAGCGCTCTGGTGACAACAGGTGACTCACCAGCCGCTCCTCCACCTCCGCACACAAGGCAGCTGCACACGCACGCACAGAAAAAAAAAACAGAGTAAGAAAGTAACTATGTACAATGGATCAGGACCTGTATTACGTCCAACACAGGGGTGGCCAACCATTTACCATGAGAGCCAACAGTCTGCAGATTCAAAGGAAAACCTACACAGTGTTGGTTCTCCATTGTTTGACCATCCCTCGTCCAACACTCTGTTAAGTCAAGTCAAGAAGAACTTTAATTGTCCCCAGAGGGACAATTGGTTTTGAATCAGTGAAAACACAAGATCAGAAACACACACAGGGCAATTAAATACAACATATCATAAAAAAAAGTAAACAAAGTCTAAAGCACAGTTGAAAAATAAACAAATGAAAGTCTAGGTGTATAGTTTAGCCATTCTTTTGTTAATCTTAAAGACTTCAGCTTTGTTCTGAGCATTAATAAAAGTTCTTGAATGACACAAAACCTCATAATGAGAAAACCCACAATAACAGAAGCACACGCACACACACACACACACAAAAACACACACACACACACACACACACA
>CALSBV010011048.1:897279-912935 GCA_943590825.1 Bovichtus diacanthus | reverse complement strand
ACACACACACACACACACACACACACACACACACACACACACACACATGCCCAGAGCAGTAGTTGGTGAAGCGATGTTAAGAGCTCGTGTTGTTAGGTCTCACCAATTAGATCCTCAGATGTAATGAGCGGTAATGAGAGTAATGTGAGTATCTGCGTGTGTGTGTGTGTGTGCGTGCGTGTGTGTGCGTGCCTCTGATCTGTTTGCGAGATCACAGACATGATGTAATTGTTTACTTAGTGACAGTCCAACACACATGAACACAAATGCAAAAATACTCCATACTTCTTGGATTTAATCGGATATCGCATATATTGCATGTTAGCAATGCAGTCCATCTGCACTTTACAGTGTGTGACAATAATGAGTCACATTTGAAAACACACGCACACGCGCACACACACACACACACACACACACACGCACACGCACACACATACTCACAGAGCCACCGCAGGGCTGATTTTACCCATTTAATCAACAAAGCACAATGTTTGACTGGGTCACAGAGCTTCAGTGAAAGTGGGTGGTTTGAAACACGAACGTTGCCAGACTTTCGTACATTTCAAACTTGTAAAAAAAAAAAAAACGTCCGCCCCTTGTTCTGGCTTGTGTTTTTTTTTTTTAACTCCTCTTAAAGCTTTCCATCTCAACTGACAGTGACTCTGATTTCCACCTTTATGTCTCCATATCTACTGTACGTCTGTTAAAAATAGAAATATTAACCTGGTTTTCTCCCGAGCTCCTGTACAAGCCAATGTACACCCTGTCACACCCACTTTCATTTAAAAGCCTTTTCTCTTATGTGTTGCCTTGTACCTGTTCTTTCCTGTTTTCTTTTAGCTGTTTTTATGTCCCATGCATGATTTCTGGAAGGCATCTGTGACCGCCTTGTTTGTGCTCCATAAATAAACTTGGCTTGAAATTACTGTTGGCTACGACTTTCCTGCTTAGAGGACAATATAAACTGGAGGGTGACAAGAAAGAAAAGAGAGAGAGGTGGATTACATAAAAGGTCAATACTGTGTATATCTCAGTCGAAAGCACCATAAAACTCCATCTTCTAGGAGTACTTAAAGTATGATAATTGAGATTAATCCTAATCTCATGAGTAGTTGTCTTGGGAACATGAATAAGACACCACAGAACCATAAAAGTATCTAATATCCATCTGTATGATGGCTTTTGTCTGGACCTTTACGTCTAGCTGAGCACTATAGTAATAATATCACGGCAACAGTCACTTCATATTTCTTCCACTGCTCTCATATTTCACATTTTGTCTGGCATGTCTTCATGTCACAGTTTTCCAATAGTTGTGTTCAGTACTTTTGTCCTGTGTTGTTTTGTTCTAGCTGTGCCTCTACTTTTTGACTTTTGCCTGCTGAGGTGTTAGTCTTTAAGTCATACATTTGTGTCCACATCTTGCTTAACTAAATTGTTACAAATATAAGTAACAAATAAAGTCAAATCCGTTTTTTTCTGTATAGCCCAATAACACAAATCACAGACTTGCCTCAAGGGGCTTTACAATCTGTACAGCATACCTCTATCCTTAGACCCTCAAAGCGGATAAGGAAAAACTCCCAAAAGAATACTTTAACAATGGAAAGAAACCTCACAAAGAACAGATGAAAAATTCCACTATTGAAAATCAAAACCTGGAAATATAGCTTCAGCTTTCTCCAGACATCATATAACCAGGATGATTTAACCAGGATATATTTATTCGTAAAAATAAGCCTCACACAGCCAGACTTGCTTTTTGCTAGAGACCTACATCTGGAAACAACCATGTAAGATTCAGAAGACAGATGAGTCAGCAAGTGTCCAGTCCGGTGTGTAGGAAGAGTTTGGTTGCTGTCGTAGTGAAAGATAAAAACTGTCAGTCATCTATTATGTAGCGTAAATGAAGTGACATCTGTCCAGAGCACAGCATGCATGGAGAAAAGTGTGGTCGGCCTTTGTCAAGCCAAGGCACATTCACCTTGAACCAACAAAAAAAGAATCTAACTGCCTTGAATAGTCTAAGCTATATGGCCAGGTTCATTTCAGCAACAAACGGCACAAAAGAAGATATAGACTTATAGTCAACCGTTCATATTAAAAACAGATGTGCAAACACTTCTCAACTGACATCAGCAATGTACTGTACTTGTGTCCAAACATCTCAAAACTCTGCAGTTGGCAGCTATGACATTTTTTTATTTTGGCACTTAACTTGCTTTGTTTTCACCAACACTGTCAGATCAAACTGGAAATAAGAGGCAGTGAGCTTCAAGGGCAGGTGCAGAGATATATTTTTCACTTGGTCAGTCCACATTAAGCTCCAGCAGGCTTCCATATGAAGAGGAGACGGGAGAAGTGTCCGACATCTGAGCAACTATGACATGACAATAAACCTCGAGGGTAAATGTCTTAGAAGAGCTCTCAAACCCAGAGCTCTGTCTGTCAGGATTAGACGGAGAGAAAAAGCGGAGACACACAAGGGGAGGAGAGGACAATAGATACACACAATAAACAACAAATGACAGCAAAGAGTGTGGAACAAAACAATTCCCAGATTAGTATAATCATCTGATAAAATAAAATAGGATCACGCCGCATTATGGTGGTGATTCATGGTAAATCACTGTGATTCATTTAATGGGCTCACAGCCTGGCGACAATTAATTGTGTATATGCAATGAGGGTGCAAACTGCTGCATAATGGCACACTGGTTTCTTGTATTAATTGAAAGCAACTGGTGCAATTTTGGTTGCCTGGGAATTGAGACCACACTCTATAAATCCTGTTAGTCCAGCTCATTGTTTCAGCCTTATTTGTCATCGTGCTTTGGTTAATTGGATTAAAGCCTCAATAAAAATCAAGAGCTGCTAAAACCTCCAAGCAGTGACAAGCAGATAGCTGGCCACAAACTGTACAGAATTATCAGGAACAAAATGAAAACAAAAATAATACTAGCTGCATCATGGGAAAGGTTACGATCCACTGTTTTTGACCCACAGGGATTAAAAATCAGGATATCTCGGCCTCTACTGCATCGATCCTTATGTTGTCCCCACACTTTACAAACGCCCAATACTAAATCATTGGCGTAGCCCTTTAATATCATCACATAGCAGACATTGTTGGTTGGTTGGTTTTGTTTGGATAAAATATGACACATAAACATGAGCTTTACTGTCATGGCTCCAGGGGTCGAATTGCCTTAAAAATGTAAAGAGGGTGGCATAAAGACAAACCCAGCACAAAAAGCTACTAAACAGTGAAAGATAGATGATTGCATGGCACTAGTGGAAAGGACTGAGGAAGCAGCGCAGTATGGGCTGTATAGACAGACATATGGGTTTGACAGTAAATGCTAAAAAGGTAGATGAGGTTCAAATGAGATGTCGACGTAAGTAGAGACGGAGCATTAGGGAGTCTACCAGCAGGTCCCATCACACATGTATGCACACACTCACACATATATATACACACACTCCTGTGCGCCTCGCTGCACTCTCCACACTTTAATAATTCATTGCCGCTAAAATAAAAATGCCATCATCTCACAAGCAGAGACTCAACCACAATCAAAGATTGTTCTCCGAGTCTTTCTATACAAGTTCAACTTAACACAAAGTCTCCCTCACAACATACGGAACGTGTGAATCGTACAACAACAAAAACATTCGGACACACTGCTGTATCGCTGCTGTGTTTGGGTGATGCAGATAGACGGACGGGCAGTCATCAGTCCAGTGTGCAAAGAGAAAAAAGCATCCACATTCTGCATCCTGTAGGTTCTTTTTTAGGGTAGTAAATTATTCAATGCCTTGCTGTCAGGGGTGGCCTTTCTGAGGCCAAAACAATTTAATTCAGCTGTCTTTGGCTTTGCTCAGTACACTGCCTGTATCGGTCATGTTATAAAAGACACCCACGTGCCACTCATATGCATCCGCTGCCAACTGGTCAATTTCCAGCAAGACATTTCACATTGTGTATCTACTGCATGAGAGATTTTTGCTTTTTTTTAATATCTCATGGGATTTCTGTTGGTCGTTTGCCCTCAAATTTTTCATCATCACAGACAGTGGATATATCCTCCGTCAGTGAGGATAAAACCAACTATTCTTTTACTTCAATGATTTTCTTTGTCTGTCAGAACCTCTCGTGTCTCATTGTGTCCTTGTCCTGCTTTGCTCTTTTCAAAATACTTTCGGAGTTTTTATCTGAAAAATTAAAATCTCCCCCACTGATGTAGAGAAGAAAACACAAGATAAGAACAAAGTGGAGGAGAAAAGAGACCTTTTGATGCTGCAGTGTTTGTTGATGTATATGTACATGCTGCAAATATGGGTACTATTATTTTAAAACATTTATTATTATTGTTATTATTATTATTAATATTATTATTATTTATATCTTATGCTATGCATTCTATGTATTTTATTTTCCATCTTATATTTTCCACTAATTATAGCAGTCAATCCCTGTTTTTATGTTAATTCTATGTATATTTACCATTACTGTAAAGCACTTTGTTTTCCATTTCTTGAATGAAAGGTGCTATACGAATAAATGTATTATTATTATGTCTCTAAAGGAGAGACAAAGGCAGGAGAAAAGTGTCTTTCTTCTGTCCTTACCTCCGGCTATGTCACTCTCGCATGTAACCACTGCTTATGTTTGCAGCTCTCTCTGGCTTGAAAACTATATATATATATATATATCTTTCATTATCTGACTTATTTCTCTCATTCAAAGAGCAACATCCAAACAAGTGTGCCAACGCAATGACTAATAGTTTACTATGGAGTGTTGACTCATTGATGCCGAGCCCTCTTGACACGACACACGTCTGCAGTTATGAGAGAGCAGTTTTCAAACTTGTGAGAATAAACAGCCATAGAAATAACCCCAGGACAAAAACTTAGAGCTGCATATTTCTGCCCACCCACATGTAAAGCTTCATGCAAGGACTACAGAGAAGGGTTGTCACACACACATAGCGTGGGATTCCCCTTTTTGCACTGCCAGGCATTTTGCAAGCTTTAAATCAGGAAAGAAAACACGCAATCAGGTGTAGCACGAGTGTAGCACACATTGACACATGTACTACAGCATGCAGCTGATTCTGAGAGAGACAGCGAGGATAGGAGACAGGAAGGTGTGTGATGAGGAACTCAATATGTCAGATAAGTTACAGCATAAGAGAAGCAGTGGGAAAATATCAGAGGAAATGAAGAAAAAAATGTGGCATGAAGGAATTGACGGTGAGTGGCGCAGTGAGTGACAAGAGACAGAATGAACCTGAAAAGTAAATACATCCCAAAAAAGTGGCTGCCTGGATTTGGTCGTCTTACTTTAGCAGCCAGGGTAAAGTTTGATAAGAGTGGCAGAGCCACAGTCATGCAATGCCTCAGCTGCAGAGGGAGCACAGGTGGTGGTGAAATAGTCATAGAAAAGAGAAAAAGTTGTATCTGTTAGCCAAAAAAGGGGAATAAAGAGGTCAAGGAAAGGGGAAGCGAGAAGGGAGGGGGCGAGTGGGAAGAATTAGAAGGAGACTTACTTAGACTCACTTAAAATAAGATGATGTTTTAGTGAGTTTACAGTATTGCTGATGCAAGATTTAGATGCATACGTTAGGTGTTATAATTCTGAGGAAGTGAATGAAAAAAAGAGGTCATAGGGGCGGGCCAGCGAACAAGTAAAGAGAGACAAGAGTAACAAACGAAAACTGACTATTGCATAATGCCCCCAATGAACTTCAAGTTGTTACTGTTTTAGTGACATATAAATAAGCATACCTAACTAATTATACAGTATATTGCTATGGAAATGTTTTTATATACAATAATTACCCACTTTGTTTTCAGATAGTTAAATGTGATATTCCTCTTTTTTTAGAACCAACGCTCCCAAAAATGAGAATGACTTTCTTTTTAATTACTTTTAGCCTTGAAGTGTTTAGTAGAAATGCAACTAGCTTTAGCTATCCCCCTATAATAATTAATATTTCTATTATGTGCACACAGCATGCCTTTATTCCATTGTAAAGTCCAGTTCATGGCACTGGATAACTATCTATCTATCTATCTATCTATCTACACTGATGAATTTGAGGAAGCAGACACAATGGGTACTGGGGGTTTGCCTTGTTGAGCGGTGCAGCTGATCATACACACGTTGAGATCCCATTTCAGCACCCTGGACAGCTCCTGAATGGGATTCCCCTCCAGTGTCTGATTCAGGACCGTGGACAGCTCCTCAATTTATAGAAAACCAAAGTGAAAAGACTTCTGCTGTATATAATCTGATAGAGGTGCACTAAATGAAGGTTGCCTGTACAGAGCCAGTCCATTTAGGTCCCTGTTATTATCATCAGTTGGCCTTGGCACACACTGCAGGCCATTGACGCACAGTGAGGGACACAGAATACCATTATGAGATTTCATCAAGCAGATGTGTGTCCACAATTATAGCCACATCATCCAACAGGGAAGGGGAATGTGTGCAAAAGCAATGCACCCGTCTCCAACATCACACCCATGCGCATTTCAAGCAATTCCTGTATGACTCCGTGGGTTTGTTGTGTAAAAGACGAGCAAGTTAGTTAATTGAGGCGTGCTGTCAAATCACGTGCTAAACTGTCTGACGCAAGGAAATGCCACTATTTTCCCCCACTGGCCTGCTTTCCGGTATCACGTGTTGTCTGTAAAGTAGAAATGTGGCTTAAACATTTCCCCAAAATGTAAGAACTGACAGCTAAACATTCCGCTTTAGCCTATAGGAGCTGTGGTGTGTTAGCTTTAAAGCACATGGTATTACATTAATTTCTTAATGTTCATAACACTTCCCAGACCTATTATATTGATTGGCATGCACAGAGCCCAGAGAGAGTGTGTTATTTTACAATGATTAAAACCCCATACGCAAAGTAGAAACCCCCCTATCCCGTTCCGGGAGGAATTGAAAGGATTACTTACTTGCCACGGTGAGAACCAGGAGAGCCAACGCAGCTTTCACCGGAGCTGCCATCGCTTCCTCCCCTCCAGTGCGACAGACACACGAAAACTTACAGATGGAGAGTGTTTCTTTCCTGGATTTTCTTCTTTTCTTCCCCTATTGTAAAGTAAGTACAAAGTGAAACACAGAAGAAAAAGGGCAGGCTGGATTATAGCGGTTTCATTGCGAGGGATTCCGCTAATGACGGCCGGTAGGTGAGTCTCGGAGGCATGAGAGCAGCACTGACTGCTGTTTGAGCCCAGAGAGGAGGAGGCTGGATGCTTTCTGCCAGAGCGCACCGACTCTACCGCTGCTTCTGGAGCTGTGATTGCGCGCAGCAGAAACCGGCTGTAGAGAGCAGAGTCCCCCTTAATTCTTCTTGAGCGATGCAAACAATGTTTTCCTCGGGAATATGGGTCAGGAGCTAGTGGGGATACGCCAATCCTGTTATCGCCAAATCGGCCATTCTTCAGATAAAAGATTTAAGCGCCCCGGTCGTCACATCGCCCTGCCCGCCCTGTGCGCTCCCCCGTCGGGCGTCAGTTTCACTCTCTGCCGTCTTGATCGACACAGTGTGACATGACAACAAACAGGAAGCGATAACAGTCAGAAATGCCCCTAGGGAAGACATTTAATACCCAGCAGTCATTGAAACTAACCGTATCTTCTCCAATCAGGAGAAATCGCCTCATTGAAAATTCACTTTAGGTTAATTAAAACACACTTTCTAAGAATCTCAGAAGGCAAAGCCAAAGCTGTTTTTGTTGGTTGAGCTGTGGCTAAAACTACAAAAAGAAAACTTTGATCTCTTTAAATTCTGCTCTCTGCTAACTGATGAGAATATAAAATCATTAAATCCAGAGACTGAAGTTGTTTGGAAGCAGATCTTTGGCAGTAAGTCAGTTTTTATCTGCATTAAGCACATTGTGGTTCAGCTGTTTGTTCCCTCACTGAGGCTGGAAAGTATGAGGGTGTGGAGTCATGACATTTCATAGGAATACCTTTAGGTTTTGGCAGCCCGCTATTTGAAATAGTAATAATCCAGTGAATGTAATGTTTTATTGCTCCTTATGGGGCAATTGTCCAATGTGTGTTCTCACCTCCGGGAGGTCAAAGGTCAGGGTTAGCTGGAGGACAACGATAGAGCTGGGGGAAAACAGTGTCTTGCTAAAGGACACTTCAGCAGCATAGACAGAAGACAGTCTTGTAATCAAGAGGCTACCAAAAGCTGATAGCTATCCATTCGTTGTTCATCAGATCAAATGTTTGAATTCATCAGAACACAAAGATGGGAAGTGGTAATAACAATAAACGGACCAAAACAATAACCGCTAATCAAATCTGCCTGAAGGTAGGGGAACCATGACAGGCATTACTTTTTATTGAAGCAGCCTCAGCTGGTGGGTCATCGGTCTGATTAGACTAGTGTGTGTGTGTGTGTGTGTGTGTGTGTGTGTGTGTGAGCAGCTGAGAGGGCAGGAGGAAGACATGGTCTTAAATATGCTTCACAAAAGGAGGAGGAAGATAAGGAGGAGGAGGGGGATGAAATAAGGTTGCCCATCAAAGATTGTTAAGGAGAGAATTTAAACTTTTCGTGAGGACTGTGGTTGTTTTTTTAAGAAGATAAGATGCATTTAATGTGAAGAAAAGGGTGAGGAGACAATGAAAGGAGGAGTTCAACCGAGAGTTAGATGAGAAGATCGTTACCACACTAGAAATGTATCAATCTCCTCATCTAATTCTTGAAAGCAAATAAGCGTATTTCCCAAACTATTCCTTTAACCCTCCTAGGATCTTCGTTTTTTAGTCACACCCAAGGTCTTCGGGTCAATTTGACCCGGCTCATGTTCAACCATTCTAAAAGTAGTTATAAACCCAAAAAATCCTACTAATCATAGTTTGTTCTTCATTACTAACTACATTACTAACAATTCAATCAATATTTTTTAGTTTTGTGTCTTTCAGGCAGACAATAGAAGGGTTTTTGTGGCTACCACCCATATACCATTGATAAAGAGCTACTCAAGTTTATTTATTTATGTATTCATTTAAAAATACATACATAACATACATATTTTTCTTTAAAAGCTCCTGTCCCAGGTTGTATGAAGTGAAAGAATTGTCACAGGTGATGTTGTGACCCCTGAGACCCTGCACCATGTCGAGCACGACCCTCTTGCCCTGGTTCCTTTCTGGGGCTTCTCCAACTGGCCTTCCAGTGTACACCTGCATGTTCAACGCTCTACCCACTTGTCCCACACGGTTTCTGATTGGTGGCAGCTTGTCTCCTGTTCGTGTTACACGATTATCAAATCGGATTGTTCTGGACAACATTTTGAATTATTTAGACATAGTTGCACGAAAAATGGACCTGCCTGTCTCTGCATCCCACAGGCTCTGTGTTGCTTCATCCTTTGAGCTATAGACGCCAGCCAGTATGAGAAGCCCAAAATATGCTTCTAAGCGTGTTTCATCTATCTCCTTCCAGTTCTCCCCAAAGACTAGCCTCCCTTCTAGATTAGTCATTTCTAGAATGATCTTCTGGATTGACTTGGGGATGAGCAGCTCAAAAGCAGATTTGATGTCTGATATTCGAGTCACTACGATCCTGGTGGGCCCTGGCACCATCTTGATTATATTTTCTGCATTCAGTCTTCCTTGAGGTTTATAAATAGCAAAAAAGTAGCAAAACCTACCTAAAGTACACTGTGTGTGTGTGTGTGTGTAAATGTACTACATTACAGCAGTAAGTGACAGTGCAGGTAAGAAATAAACAAAAAGGCAGCATAATATAAGTAATAAACAAGAAAGACAGCATATAATATAGGTAGTACTAAACATAAATATTATCTTATCTTATATAATATAAGATTTACGGTAACAACAGGATAAAGGTAAGTAGCAGCATGTTGAGTAAAGGAAATGTAATGGTCTAAAATTTGACTTCTGACCCCTTTTAGCCTCCACTTTCAATGGCCGGGTCAAATTGACCCGAAGACCCTGGGTGTTATATGTTGATGCAGGGGGGGGTAGCAAATGCATGAAATGTACCATTTTCCTATCACATGTTTAGTACAGTAAATAAGCCAAGCAGAAGAAGTTTCATAGAGAAAAAATAATTTTAACATACTTTTCCTTGATGTTGACATTTTAAAACGGGTCAATTTGACCCGAAGGTCCTAGGAGGGTTAAGCCTCACACAGGCAGTGTTCCAGAGAGTTGGAAAAAGAAGCAAAGCAAACAACTTCTAAACAAATGCTGTGTAATTTGTGACTCCTGAAACATGTGCAGTCAAGAGAAGATGCAAGAACAAAGTGTCTAATTCTCACCTGAACTTTGGCCTCACTCCTCCCTTCATACAACAGAGGCATGTGTCCATTCATGCACACACATGCTCCCTAAAATGAACCTCCAGCCACAGCTCCAAATGCAACCAAATTGTATTACCCTCCCATCACTCCCCATTACAGCCACACTTTAGCAACATGCAAGCATCCGCCTCCCAAAGTCCCCGCCCGTCTCTCTTAATGAACATTATCTCTGCATCCTAAAAGCAAAGGAGAGGAGCAGAGGGAGGCCAAATTTAATCAAAGCTACTTAGAGCTCATTGTGGGGTCTGCTGGGGCTATGAAGTGCCTGCAAACACACACACAGACACACACAGACAGACACAGACACACACAGACACACACAGACAGACACAGACACACACAGACAGACACACACACTCAAAGGATAAAATCTATGAACACTTTGTTCCCATGTTTGTAACTGATAGCTGGACAATTAGCAATTGTATATGCATACACACCCACACACACAGCAGACTCATACATACACATGGTTTCATTAAAGCACTTGTGAGTACTTTACATTTTAGCTTTAAACCATCATCATTTATTTAGCCTGATTAGTCTTTACTGACTTTATGCTACTAGTTTAGTACTTACTTACTAAACTCACAACTTCATCATTATAAAGTATCATTATTGTAATTATCCGTTTAAAACCTGTAAAAAGAGTTTCATAATTATGAATGGGAAACGCTCAGGATTCTGGGAGCTCTAGTACATCTGACTTGGCGAAAATGAAAAAATATATTCAATTTGTAGTTAAACCACAATCAATTTGATCCTGAATCCCAAAACATTTTTTTAAATGGATAAAAAAACAACTTCTGATGATTTTTGTCATGTGGTCACATGTTCCATAAGACAAAATACATACCTTTGGTTCAGTCTGGTAGTCAAATGAAGGGTTTCACATTTGCATAATCAGACATCAATTCACTTCCTACAGCAATAATAATCTGATATCAACCAGAGACAAATTAATCTGTCAGAATAATCGAATTAAGCACATATTGTACACAGCTCCATATGTGTTTGTAATGTACTCTTACACACAAACACAGACACAGACACACACATACACACCATGTGCCTCCGCCTCCACACACTCCTCCGGGTTACAGCAAACTCACAACATCTGCATCTATTTTCCAAAAGCTGCATCATCATATTGTATACCATTTCAGTGGATTAAGTTTGTTTAGTTTCGTCCTCTCCAAAGAGCCTCCTCACCATTTCCCTCTCATCTTACACTCTGTTTGTTTGCCTCTAGACAGCGCAGTCACAGATGTTATGTCCCGGTGAAGTGGCCGATTCCACGGCTGCATTAATGTTATCATGAATTCAAATCACTAGGGGACATTTGTGTCTTGGACTGACAGTATGAGATGTGGCTTTCTAAATTCCAGACCGGTAGCTTGTCACAGCTGGTCATTGTCGTGCTCCGGTGGGGCAGAATCAGTATGATGGGACCTCCCGGATGTGTAGTGATGAATGCATCTCATCTATCTCTTTCTAATCATTCTTCATTGTTGCTTGCCTTCGGGCTTTGTCTCTTTTTGCACTCTAACTCCACTTTTGTCGTTTGGTTCCCATTCATGTGACTGCTCCCTTTTTTCACCTCCTCTCATCTCCTCCCAGTGCTCCTCTTTCCTACTTTCGCTCTTTTGGCTTGAGTCCTCCATATGCTATCGCTCTCCTCTCATCTCTCTTGAACCAAACAGGCCTATAAACCCCTGCTGAGCTCCCAGTGGATCGGAGTAAAATGTTGGGAAAATGGCAGGAATCTTATCAAAGGCTGAACTCAATTAAATGTTCTGTCGGAGCCCGCAGCCTCAGAGTACGTCTCCATGATGCTTCTGAGTCTCCCTGCTGCTCTGCTATGTCCTGGCTGATTTGGTTTTCTGTAACAATGGAATAGAAGGTGGGTTATTGTGCGAGCCCCCCCCCCCCCCCCCCCCCAAAAAAAAATAAAAGTGTAGGAGGTTAGCAAATTCAAGTATGTTCTAATTTTCAGGATTTCTCATACAGTATGAACACATGTGCAGGGTGGTGTGTGCATGCTTGGCTGTGCATGTTAGCCCTTCTCCATGTCAAAGCCTCTCATGTCATCTTAACTCCGGGCCAAGGCGATTCAGCACTGCACATAATCCAGAGGCTACAGCAATCTGACAGGCTTGGACCCCACACACATGTACTGTTGAAGAAATATGACAGCGTTACACAATCCAGCATGTTCCTGTGACACAGTCACGTTTCCTGTTCAGAGACGAGCGAGGAAGATGAAGAGGGGAATGTAGTTGGTGGTGAACGTTGAAATGACTGAAGATAATGTAATTTACTTCATTTAATTTACGAAAGCAGAATTGCAATTATTTTACAAAAAGGTCAATTTAAAGCTGGTGTTGTATCATAGATAGTAACATGTTTGGATAGCAAACTTTTTTCCATTTCTTAATTGATATTAGGGAAAAAATCACTTACAGGCCGAAAGTGAAGTGAATATCATTATGATTGACATCACACATTAATCTTTCCATTCATCTTTGATCTCCTCACCTCTGAAAAATGCACTTTAAAGAAAACCGATGTACAACTTACCGACCTAAAATAATCAACAATCAAAAACCACAAAATAATACTAATGGGATAAAAAACAACTAATTTGCCTTAATATTTCAAACCTAAAAGACAAATATAACATTAAAAAAAAACACAGTTGTTTATTTTAAATGTAGTTCGTATGTGTTTCGGGGGCCTTAAACTGTGGTGACCGGCACATTAATGGGAAACCCTAAATTTCAGAGCATCTTCAATGAAAAGTCAAGCAACATCAAAGCACCAGCAAAATAAAATCTGTGGCACCACCAACCGAACAACTATAAATGTTTAAGTAAAAATTTTAGTTTCCATGTATTTAATTAATCATGATTATTATTACTCCTCAGCCCTCTTACAGGTCAGTGCCCATTTAACATAAGGTCAGAAGGGTGCGTTTCATCAGATTAATGCACACAGTCTTGAAAACTGTATGTACTGTACATTCTTGCCTCTGTGTGTGTGTGTGTGTGTGTGTGTGTGTGTGTGTATCTATCTATATACTTGTAGTATATAGCTTCTAGCTTGAAAGGCAGGTGTGGCTTTACATTTCATTTTTCCAGGTGCACTCACATGAACATGAACACATGAATAATGAAATGTTTCATACTGTAACTCTTCTCTTGTCCCACTCACTTTCAATAGCATGGAACCGAAGTACACTATAGGTTGATCTGTCTACATTGGTGGATTGGTTACTCACTCGTTGCTAATAGGCTTTAATAGAAGATGACAGGATTCAAACGGCTTAAAGCAACACTTCACTTTCCATTTTCAATGCTTCGATTGTAAATGAGCATCAGCTGGTCAACAGAAAAGAGATCCTTCAGATGAGTGGAAAACATTTTTCGACAGCGCTGACCTCGAAAGCCAAAGAATCTGAACTTTGTTTATAGTTCATCGGCTTACATGTACGGAAAGAATTGCTGTCATAACATCTTTTTCAAAATTTTAAAATATACAGCTTCAAAGTTCAATGTTGACCTCATTGCACCTCAAGGCACATTAAGTGGCTGTTTCCTTCTCGAAGATAAAAACTATAGTTGTCATAACCTCACATCAAAGTGCTGAAAAGGTGAGTTTCCATTCACCTTTTTTTCGCAAACAAGAAAAGGTGTGTGCGCTTGGCTAAAATGGAAAAGTTGGTTTATCGATAAAAGCAAAATGCGAAAGTATTCAATGGAAACAGACTTGGCGATTAAGTCATGACGTACATGAAGCGTAAGTTTTAAAGTTAAACTGAAGGAACGAAAAATGCCTGCAGACGAAAAACAACAGATCCGTGTGGAATGATGAGGAGGCGGCAACCTTCCTCAGATTAATACATGAGATGAACATGAATGCCATGTTTACATATTCATGTTTTCCACATCGTTTTTCATTGTTTGAGGTTTGACTGGCGCTTATTTATTTACATCATCCTGTTGCGCACTCTTCTTCTGCAATGGTTTAATGGCACCCGATTGAAAAATTTGCACCACCAGCTGTTTATCCCGACAAACATAATCACATCACTGCAGTGGATGGCAACAGGCATTCATTTGTATTTTCTTTTGCCAATTTTCTCAAAATATGATTAGAATTTTCATTACATTTGAATGGAAACCTGGCTAGTGTCACCCGTGATAAATCGGCAAACATCATCTGCCACTGAATATCATGTAATAAGACAGAAAGCTCCAAAACAGATACTAAATTGACCTAGAGGCGAGATTGTTTTGTCAATTTCAAATGCAGTTTCTGGTGTTTGCTTTTGTAGAATAAAGTCATTGAATTGGCTGAAACCCTCAACAGAGCTCACTTCGTGTCAACAGTTTGCATTAAGTTATACATTGCTTTGTATCATTAGTCAGTCTTCTCAAATGTATTGAACAGAAGGGGAATAATAAACAAGTCTTAAAGCAAAGTACTGACCTAATTAAAACTTCCAACCTCCTGTTACCTTAGACATATATGTGGACAGAATGGTACAGTTCCTATAGGTTGAACTGAGCTTGCATCGCAGCGTAAAGAACAAGATGTGACATGATTATCTGGGGCAGAACATACAATGTGTTGCTGAACACATGAACATCCAAAAGGAGCAGGAAGACTTATGGTGCTTCACTTTTATTTTTTATTTTTTATGATACCAGGAATGTTGAAGATCCATAATGAGGCTATCCCTTTGTATGATCTCATACTTACTGTACTTACTTTTGTTCTGTTGTAACAGTGAGCTTTAAATAAAATAATCACAGCATAGCAGAACTAATTATTTAGGATCAGATACTTATAACGAACACCAGCATTTCTGGCAAAATGTTGCAGTGAATTCGAAAGATTTCAATGAAATAAGTGGATTCACTTACAGTGAGTATTCCTACATCCACAAGCTTCTCTTAAAGATGCACAGATAAACTTTAGGCTGATAAGAAATGTGAAATATAGCCTAGTAAATGATACACTAATTAGTGACTAAAACACAGTCTAAATATGAGTGTACTTTAACTACTTTATATCTAAGAATATGGTGCCAGTTTATAACAACTGACAAAGACAGTTTAGGAAAGAAACAGCAGCATCAAGCTGAGATTGAGCTCTAACCCTCAAAGGAGACCATCACTGAGGGCAAATTAGTTCTCTTTTTGCCAAAAAATCAAACACAAGTCAGTGAACAGACAGCAAGTGTGTGTGTGTGTGTGTGTGTGTGTGTGTGTGTGTGTGTGTGTGTG
>CALSBV010011048.1:867345-889555 GCA_943590825.1 Bovichtus diacanthus | reverse complement strand
GTGTGTGTGTGTGTGTGTGTGTGTGTGTGTGTACGCACATACATGTGTATCAATATATCAGGAGCAGGTAGTGCTGAATGTGTTTTAACAGACAATTACGAGCATCTGGCTCCCTCATGTGGTCACTCTGAGTCTCTCTGGACCTCTGAGGCGTCGGCCCGACAAATGGGACACGTCCTGTTGGCCTGAGGACGGAGACAGGAAACAGAAGTAATCCAGTTAGGTTTTAAAAAGGCAGTCAGTCAGCTTATCGACCACACAAAATGCCCATTCCTAAAACTGCATATTTGGACAGTAACTAAACTCACCACTACACTCCCCCAATCCCTATAACTCAATTTACAGTGAGACTTGAGGCAATGCCGTCATGCCTCTAAATCATAAGACTATGTGGTAATTAATACAAGAACTTGGTGTTCGAGAGCAGGCCTTTTTAGCATTTTCTGTGGGCAATAAAGTGTTGAAATATGTCTATAGCTTCTTCAGATGTTCCTGTCCTGGGGTTTACCTACTCTTCTGTGCTGGATTCAGGAACATGTAGACACAAGCCCGATGTTTGTTTCTGTTATCTAACAGATCTCTTGAAGAGTGAGATTCTCACTGCACTTCTATAATTAAGATATGCCTGTGTCAGTTAATTAATGTGTACTAAAAATAAGGATATCTAGACTGACTGAATCTCTAAATGCTGATAATGATACAATGTGAACGACAAATATGTATTGAAATCGTCAGGAGGAGAGCTAGTTAACATTAGCGGTTAGCAGCCTGTGGGCAGCACAGTCCTGCTAGCGCGAGGTTCCATTCAGTTACATTATGATGCGTTCATGCTCCATTAAGTAAAAATGAGAATTGGGGGAAGGTAAAATTATAATGCTATCATGTGTTCAAATGTAATCTTGTGAAATTTAGTTTTTGTAGACAAAATTGAATAAATGCAGTTGTTTTCATAACACCATACGAAAAAAGTGTAGGTTGAAGAACATGGGATTTATAGTTTCTTTTTTTTTTACCATAGTATCGAATTGGTATCGAGAATCATGGAATTTAACTAGTATTGGTATCGACTACTAAATGCCTGGTATCGTGACATCCCTACTCAGGGCAGTCATCAGCAGGCTATTATGTGACACCATGTGTGATTAGCCGTAGATGAACTCAAAAGGAGGTCGTTTATGTGTATCACATGGACTCAGTTTTAGTAAACTGACTTCGGGGGGGGGGGGGGGGTACTTACCCTCAGCCACTTGTCAACACACTTCCCGTGGAACTCATGGCTGCAGGGCAGGACCCGCAGCAGTTGGCGGGACTCAAAATCACTCATACACACCACACACCTGCAACACAACAGGTATCAGCATGTGAAATATGGCAACACAAGAAAGCTGTTTAACTCGGTACAAGAGCTGTAATTACTGTAGGAAAATCTCTAGTTGCATCTGGATGTTTACCTTTAGGAATATGTGTACCAAACATTTGAATATTTCTCTCACAAAGCCCAACCCTAACAGACAGAGAAGACATTTAATGTTTGTGTTTTTTTTACAATATGCTTTGATTTAAAAATTGTTGAAATACTCACTCACACTTTGATAACTAGCCAATTCTGTTTTCACTGGATTTCCTAAAGTCTATAAGAAAACTAAAGCTAGTTCATTCTTAACCAAAACAAGGAAAATGGATCATTGCCTCACCGCTGAAGACGCTGCACTAGCTCCCTTAACATTTTTTAAATTGATTGTCAAGTTCTTTTACTGGTTTATAAAGCTTTAAACACCCTTGCTCCTCAGAAATTCCTTTTCATTTTACTACTTTTCTTTTAAATGTTCCTTATGTGTCCCATAAATGTACCGGTGAGAGTGCTTTCCCTTTTCATGCCCCTGAACTGTAGAACTCCCTGCCTCTGGATATCAGAATGGCAAGCCCTTTTGGTGATTAAAAATTTTTTTTGAAAAAAAGGGAAATTAAAGACCCATCTCTTTAATCTGGCTTTTAATTTGGAGTAATGCTATAGCCTTAGTTTTTAAGATTTAGTCATTGGTTTTTACATTATTTTTATTCCCGATGTTCATTTAATTTTATTTACTGATATTTAACATTATATTGTTTTTTTTGTCCTAATATTTAGTCTTGCAAAACATTTTTTTGTAAAGCACTTTTGGCTGCACGTTTGTATGAAAGGTGCTATATAAAGTAAAGAAATTACAAATATGCTAAATAACTTGAACATTAGCCTCTGTCAGTAAATACACAGAAATCGATAGTTTTGGTGATTCTGAGGAGCAAACACAAAACATCATGATTAATTCAACCCATCAACAACTGATGACCTGGTGTTCCCAAAAAAGGGCAGCACTCACAGTGTTTGTTCAGACTGATGGTTATTTGGATTGAACCGATAGGAAGGAAGCTGTTCAATGTCTCCCTTGGTCAGTCCTCGGAGTTTGGCCTCTCCCAGACGCTCAGCGAGGTTCAGGAGGGCCTATGAGGGAAAGAAACCATCAGCAACAACAGAAGAATCAGAGTCTGTATCCAGCAAACGTACAGACAACAGAATAAAGAAAGCCAATGAAGACAAACCTCATAATTTTCCACTTCGCCATCATCTACATCCAGCTCTAGACTGATCGCAGGACCTGTGGGCTGGACTGGCAGCATTGAACTACAGAGGGAAAGATTTAAGTTCAATTTAACAAAGAAGCAAAACCTCTCAAAAATCCCTCATCTTGAAGACTTCCTATATCATTGTCTTTGTAAAACTTTCCTTATTGTAGTTACAAAAAAATACATAACGATCTAACCGTACTTTCTACTCAGTATAGAAATATATTTATTTTAAAATAATCGGTTGTTACGCCATATCTTGCCCTTTCCCAGGTAGAACAAAATCAAAATGGCAGGTAACAAATAGGTCAAATGTATCCTAATAATTACGAATTTTCGAAGTGGATGTGGTTGCAGTAATATTAGTCACCCATTTTGCATAAAACAAATATCAGGTCATCTGCTGTATATTTAATAAAAAAATTAAACCTTTTTTTCTTAAGTAATTTAAATGGCCTGATCTACTTACAGGAAGTAAGGCAGGAGGCTGGGGTGGTAAGGCGAAGGTGGCAGTGGCTGTTGCGAACGGTACCGTCGCCCCGGGAGACGTCGAGGAATAAAGTTTGGATAGGACTAGGGCGGAAATTGACAAAACATACATGAACAACTCATTCACATGGATCTTCTTCAAAAGAATAACTCTTATTTATTTTTTTATTACTATTCTTATTGCTCACCACTCCGAAGAACTCCTGTGGGAGGGGGTCATGGGAGAGGAAGTGAAGCTGGGTGGAGTGCGGTGTGAGGGCAGGGTGGGTGGCAGGGGGATAGTGGAGCCCAGCACCCAAAGACAGATGTTCTCCAAGCAGTTCTACGTCATTCTCTATCCTCTGCAACGGCTGGGAGGGTGGAGAAGAAGAGTGTGATCATGTGATTGCAGCAACAGGAACAATTAAAAACAATTCAAAACACTAGATAACAGAGAAACTTCACGGAGAAGGAGAGGTGAAGGAGGAGTAGAGACCCTTAAAAAAAATTATCCTTTTACAGACATATTATCATACCGTACATATATACATTTAACAAGAATTTGAATGGATCAAATCATCAATCACTGATTATTTGAACACTGTTGTAATTTTAGCCAAGAGCGACTTGGCTCTTTTACTGCAATACCACCATTTACCTAGATTTCATTGGTGGAGTTTATTCACTTTTCTGTAACTTTGATGCTTGCTGTGCAGGCACGCATCTTAAAAACACTATTTCAGTACATGTCCCGATTTATTACTAAACACGGCACTGCTTTTTTCCCACAGATGCACAGAAAATTAGATATCCTCAATTAATGTCAGACTTCAAAGTTAAATGCAATATTTTACAATATTCACAAAAGCTGCATCTGATAGCAAGTCACAGGTTGAAACAAGTGTACCATAAGAATTCACACTCACCGATCGGGCCTGCTGCGTCGGATAGGGTCCGAACTGTCCAGGCTGGGGCAGGTGAGGTGGGTGGTGGGAAAGGTGTGCTTGGGGATGGGTGAGGTGAGGAGGGGGAAGCAGGAAGGCCGGGTCACTGGACAGCAGTGATGGGAACGGGTAGGGCATGGGTAAATGCTGTACAGAACAAGTCTGAAGGACCTGGCAGAGAGAAAAAAACACACAGCAATATTTCATTTAGTGAGGGATGTTGCAAACTGTATTTTTAAAAACATCAAATAATGAAAACTCATCTGTAACAGAAAATATGCAACTGTACTGTGTGGAAGCAAAACACACTCACAGGGGGAGGGACACTGCAGACAGGATAGTGCTGTCCACTGAATACTACCGAGCATGCTGGGATCTGCTGAGGCGCGGAGCGAGGCGGCAGGCCTGGTGGCGCTCCCGGAGGAGACACTGGATACGACACTGGAACTGAACCCTAAATTTGGACAACAAAAGGGTAAAGGTCAAACTCTACAAACACAGACTGCGTTGTTTCCCCCCCCATTACTTTTTGGAAACTTTCAACTTTATTTGACAGAGGCGACATGCAAGAAAAGGTCCCAAGGCCAAAATGGAATGCACTGTAACCACTCGGATACAAAGGCGCTCTGAATATGATGTTTTGTAAAAATTTAAATAATAATTCCTGCTTGTATTTGGCTTCCTGAAAAGATCGATGACACACCACAATTTCTTAAGGGTAAAGTTTCCATTTTCCAAAAAACTTTCCTCCAGCCAATCTAAAAACTTTCACAGAAACATCCCCCGCTGGAAAAACAGCCACATAGTTCTAATAGACAAGCTCACATTAACCAACTGAATCTTTCATCTACATGGTAATGATTAGAGTTCCTTGATAAATTACAGGAAACTAACAGTCCACAGTAATAAATTAAAATAAAATCACATTAGTCATACTCTCGGTTGTCGACATTTTCAACTGCAAATAAGTTAATATACCCATGAGCAGCTGGTTTTCATTTTCACATTTACAGTGCGAGCCTTGTTCTTGTACACGAGAAGGAGACAGGAATGCACAAGAACAAAACTACCTTTGAGAATCACACTGTCAGTCATAAACATTCAGAGGTCTACTGGAATAATTTCAGTCCTTTCTCAGCTGTATGTACTTTCTTTTTCCCTAAGTCACCCCAACACAAAGGCTATATCATCTCATGAATTCACCTGCTCATGGAGGTCCAGTACCAAACTGCTCTGCTGGGATGGGTGTGGGTGCTGTGGATGGGCTGCAGGATGCAGCATCCTGGGAGACAGGTTTGGTGACTGGTGGAGGGGCCTCGGGGAGGGATTTGGGGGATGGTGACCTGGGCGCTCGTCAAGCCCGGGCCCCAGCCCTCGGGGAGGTTGCTGGCTGTAGGGTGGGTAGCCCTGAGGGGGAGCCGGGTGACGGTAGTTCTCATCCTGGTGGCCTGGCGACGGGCCGTGGTGGGAGTGCAGATGGTGGTGGTGGTGATGGTGGGCGTTGGGGTGGTGATGGTGGTGGTGGTGGTTGTTGTTGTTGTTGCTGTTGTAGTGGTGGTGGTTGTTGTGGGCGTGGTGATGGTGGTGGCGGGTCAGACGGTCTCTCCGGCCACGCTGGCGTCTCATTGGAGGGCTGAGGTGGAAGAAAGGGAGGAATATTTAAGAAAAAAGGGCCAAAGGAGCTGTGTTGTTATTAGCGTCATTCTGATGCTTTGATGTATTTAAGCATTTTTGTTTTTGCGTTAGCTCATCTGGTTTAAGACCATGTATCATAACCAATTTAGAGATTATTTCTGTATTTAAATCAGTTAAAAAATAAATTAATATACATTACAAGTCTAATGCTACTGCGATGCCTATATAATAAACTAAACTTAGCTAATACAGCTACAGAATAATAGTGCAGTTAACGGCAACTATTCTACTCTAATCATTTCTACTCTATTATAATTATATCACTAGTGCATTATTGGCAGTATCCATCAACAAAAAAAAAGTAATACAAATACTATTAATCTTTTTGTTACAGTTTCTCAAATCCTTGGTTTGGTTTGTTCAGTTTTTTCAGAATAAGCAATTTCGACATACACATTTGTGAACTTTTCATTATGTTTGACATCTTATAGGCTGAACAATTACCAGATCAATAATTAAGATGATGGTAAAATATATTTGTGTCACGCACGCACGCACTTACCTGCGTCGGTTGCGGACAGGCGTGTGGCATCTCTCTGGCATGTAGTGGGGGTGTGGTCTGCGACTGGGAGGCAGCTCCCAGGGACGAATGGGAGAGGAAGGAGTAGAGGGAGGGGCGGAGTTTAGATCCAACATGGCCTGCTGGGAAAGACGCTGCCTTTTGGGGCTTGGGCTGTCTTCCATCTGCACACAGAATTAAAGGAGGGGGGATCCAGGGGATGGTTGGTTGGGGAAAAACAAAAAAGGAGGACAGACAAAAGGGGAGAAGGAATAAGAAAAGAAAACAATGAATGACATACAAATCCTATTCAAACCAGGAGCAAAGCAGAGGCAACAGGCAGTGCTCATGTTTCATACTTACTTTGTCCCGATCCTCGCTGCATACATTATCTGGATGAAAATGAAGCACTCCTCCTGCAGGCCACATAGGGGAAAAAAACTGAATCAGATAAGATTGGGCTGAGAAAAACATCAACATCACAAGACACATGGACATACGCTTGCTAGGCCAACAGAAATACGACAGGAACAACACGCAGGCAGCTGCTTGCCTTTGATTTGATCATCCATTCTATGACCCCACTGGATCACCATGAAGTCAACATTACAAAATCCAAGAGTGATAAATCAATTCTTGACAAACAAGAATTACAGTCCTCTGTCCTCAGCGAAGATCTGTCTTCCAAACCGGCTTTTGAATTTCCTGCTTTAGACAAGCAGACAAAGGAGGAAGCCATGCCTGGAAGATGCAACACTGAACTCATCTTCTCTGGTTCTCACACACAAATCATTCCCTCTGATCTACCATGAAAAGTCAGTGCAGCCTCACAGAAACAGACACACACAAACGTGTACAACACACCAGAGCGCCTTGTTGGCTCTGCACATGTAACATTGTGTGAATGCGGATAATGACTTTTGTCTCCAGTCATCAGCTCACCTTCACTTTTCTCTAAGTTACTATCAAAAAGGGAAATGATTAATTGACTGAAAGAAAATGTATCTATAATAATCTATTCAAGTCATTTATTGAGCAATAATTCCACCTGTTAGCTTGTTTGAGCTTCTGATTTGTTGCTTTTCTCCGTGTCATACCTTTGTAAATTGAATATGTTTTCGGAGAGACTAAACCAGTAATTTGAAGACGTCACCTGGGGTTCTGAGAAATTGTGAAAGGCTTTGTGAATTATTATTTATTTATTTTTTAATAGTTTTGACATTTTATTGATTGATTCATCAAATTACATTATTGCCATAAACTGGAGTGACACTGTAGGGTAGTCCCTATGGAAACTAGCCATAATCAGAAAGCCTGATTTCAAGTCTGTGAGTTGGCCTGCATTTGTGTGTCCCTGAGCAAGGCAGTGAACCGTTATTAGCTCTGCAAAAACAGCTCAGTACCGCATTTCATCCCCCTTTTTTGTTTCATCTCCTTCTGGTGAACAAGAGATAAAAATCAACAGACCTAACAGATCTAAAAAAAAAAAAAAAAAAAAAAAAAAACTTTTTAATGATATGAATGAGCAAAAAAAAAAAGAAGAGAAAAATCATACCACCAAATAAAGCAGTAATACCATAAACATAATCTCAGAAGAACACAATGCTCTCCTCCCAGCTGTTTATCTGACAGACCACATGTGCAATCTGGATGCAGCATGTGCACACAGACATTTCAGCAGCTTAAGAAGGAATGTCCTTGAACCCAGCTGACAAGAGTTTTCTCTAAGCAGTCCCCCAAAAACCTTTAATCACCAAAAAGAAGGGGGGAAAAAAACTCCTCCACTCATCTCTTTTTATTTCTCCATCTATGCCTCCCTCATACAAACAGCCCCTTCTGTCTACCCAGAAACAACAGATCTGAAAGCAACCCCCCACCCCTTTCTTGTCTTTGCAACACCACTCCAGTGCCATGTGAAGTCTGCAGATAGTGACAGCTCAAAGGCGCCCTGCTAGTGGCTGCAGAGAACAGAGGGACAGTCAGTTGATTGACTAGCCGACAGTAGGGCCAACACGCCGGCTTACATTTTTATTTATCTACCATGCCTTTTTCTACAGACCTCATAGGGTCCTGGGCCTCAGCCACCCATGTGTTTTGCCGAGAACTAGGTCTGTTAATGCCGATTCACCCCAGGGGCAATAGGAGAGGGGATGGTGAGCCAGACTGGACGGTCCTGTTGGCGAGCAGATACGACCTTGTTTCCTCCAAGCATGGCTGCTGGGTAAGACTGACACCATTTATTTTACGACAGACAATCAAGTCAGTCAGGCAGGATGGTGAACTTCAGCCATCATCAAGTAGCAATTTGCTCATGTTCTTTAACAAAGGCTTGAACCATTATTTAGAAGAGACAAAAGACAAAAATAGAGAAAAAAATCTATTTTACTCACATAATCAGCAGAGATCTAAAGTGATTAAAGTATAAATGAAGATCTGTATGAACCGGTTGCTATTAAGTTGCGATGCTGGCAGGTTGTGGGATGCACTCACTATTTAAGCTACACTAGGTGATAAAATGTTTGACGCTGGGGGAGAGAAGAGGAGAAAAAAGGATAGAAAAAACAGAGGTAAGACAGAGAGACACATTTTAACACCCCCAAATCCAACCCTGACACATTCTGGATAAAGTGATGCCAAGAGGCGTAATACAGTGACATGTAGAAAAACAAACTTACACACAGAACACGCTATGCACACACAAAAACACACACAAACTATCTCAGAAGAGGTATGTGCAGCTGTTAAGAAGAAGGATGCAGACCACACAGCTGGGAGATGCACTGTTTAAGTCATTCACGCAAACCCTTCTGTAGTCTCTCAATTTGGGAAGCATGTGTTTTTGTGCGTGTCCCCTCTGAGCGGGTTATTTTGGGTGTTTGGCAGCAGTGCTGCTATTACGACAGAAACCCATTAAAAGCCTGCTTTCATTCATTCACAGCACTTTTTTTTTTTGCCTTTGAGGGAATCCAATCTGGTATTACAGAAGGTTTCTCCAGTCACTTTTCCAATAGTCAGCGATGGAAACCTGCTGAACACTAAACAGGCTGGTGTCGATGTTGAATACAATGAAAGGAGGCTGGGTGCAGTCTTACTTTGAATTTCCTCTCTAGCAGTTTCATTTGTTTCTTCCGCTTTTTTCTTAAAAAAGGTTTAGGTTTTTTACTGTCTTCTCTTAGTGAGTTTGGTTGGGCAAGGAACCATTGCTGTCATAGGCATTAAAACCCTATTGAATAACAGTTTGAATGATACTGGGAAATGCAAATACATTTTACTTAAAGTGAATAAACCAACAACGTGCCCACACAACTCTATTGTTCATTCCTCTGTTTCTTTGCGTTTGGACAGTGCTTTAAAACTATAACACCTTATCAATCTTTACTCTACCCTGAACAATTGGATAAGATTTTTCTGTTTGACTATATTAGGACAAACTTGGCACACACTTAAATTAAAGTTAAATAGCATTGAGGCTTATGAATGAAAGGGCTGATGGTAAACTACAAGAAAGCCTGTATTATGCCAGCCTGCATCACAGCAATCTGAAACTAAAAAGATAAAATCGCTATAAAGAAAGAGATTTAATTTCAAACTATTTCAAGGCTCCAAACTGTTCTTTTAAAATTGGACTCTTCTCATTCATACTACAGGTTGTGTAAAGACTGAAGAAGAGTATGTATGATGTCTAAACCACTGGGCAATGCATCTGTCTCTGATCTGATGAGAAGTGAAAACATACTACTATCTAGCATAGCACTGAACTACCAGATTTGGTTTATATATATTTTTTATACAACATATCTCAACATATCACTGTAATTCTAATTTAAAAAATTATTATTTCATTAGGCTACTTAAATGATTACCTATAACGTTTCTCTCCTCTTGACTACATCCACAGAAGTAACATAATATGACCTGCAGGCCTTCAGCGGCACCGTGCCTGGACTATCCAAAGGAAAATTCTGCAGTGTTAAATTCCTACTGATGGGCAGTACATGTTGCACTGTGAGCAAGACAATGACATACATTACATTACTTTTATGTAGGGGACACTTTTATCCAAAGCGACTTACAATAAGTGCATTAAACCATGTGGATACGACCCAAAAAAATTTTGTAAGAACCATGCAAGTACTTCATCAAATATGCTGAACTGCTTCAAGTGCTATATACAAGATCACATTTAGGGACATGGTCTGTCCTACTCACCTGACTAAATGCTATTCAAACCTCTGAAGTAGAGACTCCACCACACCACCTGACATGACATATAGCTGGCCTTGCGAGCAACAGCTGGCAGTGAAAGCACCAAGCCTTTTAGTTAAATGTCTCAAAGCCTGTTAAGCTGCTAGTGGTCTGCCTTCATCCCTCAGGGGGTGTATCCTGTGTGAGTGTGTGTAATGAGGCATATAGCCGGGCTGCAGGCCCTGTTCACTGAAGCTTGCTTACCGGCCCCGGGGTGTCTGTGGGCTCCGTGCGAAGAGTGGCGCTGCACCCCCGCGGACAGGTAGCTCCCCTGGGCGTGCTGCTGCTGGCTCTCCGGGTAGCTACGACCTCCGTGGTGCGGCGCCCAGCCGGGGTTGCTCTGCTGCGGGTAGCTCACCCCTCCTCCGCTGGCGTTCATCATGCTCCCGTTACCAACCGCGTTACCACTGCCATTGCTCCCAACGTTGCCGTTCATGCCGAAATGATAGAAGCCAGACCGAGACCGCGACCGAGTCCTCGGGGGGTCCATGGCTGGGGAGGGCGGTGCTGGATGGACGTGATGAAGGGGAGAGATGGACGTCCAGAAACGGGCAGGAGCCTCCCTCTTCAGACCGCTTCTACGCGTCTCTCTATCCACCTAGTTACCTCTGATGACGACCGGCTACTGCGAGTGTTTTCTGAGGCATTTAAAGCTGTTGTTTGAATATAATGAGATGAGATACCTGAAAGCAGCGGGTTAAGGGAAGCACAGCCCTCATATGTCGCACAAGCACCGACTCCATCCACTGTCTCCCGAGCTATCTGTGCGGGTCAACTAAACGGAAACCGCTTATTTATTTATTTTTACCGATTATGAACGTACACAAGTACTTAAAAAAATATTGTACCTATATCAGCATGCAGTATAACAAAACAGTAATCAAAATAGTATTTTCTCTAAGATAGTTATTAGTGGTTTTCGTCGTTACAAGAACAACAGCTGAGTCTCGGGTTCTCTATTGTCTTTTCACAGTGAATCTGTCAGGCTTTCCACAGGAAGATAAAGTATTTTTAAGGCATTAGTAGCACGCAATTGAGTCCTATACGAGTGAGCCCATTGCCGACGCATATATTAACATGCAACTCAAGTTAATATCGCTCGCCCTTTGCCACCAGAAGCTTGTCAAGTTAAATACTTAAATCCCACAACACAAGCAAGATGGCTAGCTGTCGCGCGTTAGCAAACTAAAGGAAACCAGCTGCCCTGGTAGCTGGCTGTGAAACAAAGTTATTAGCATAGATTCGTGAATAAATTCCAAATAAATTGCAACGGGTGGCCTATTGCAAGTATTAAAGTTACACCCCTTTGCGTTGGCTAACTATACCTGCTCGTTCATTAGCATAATGTCGATTTTACAGCTAGCCCAAGGCTAACAGGAAGCGGGGTCTAGAGGGGAAAACAAGTCCAACAGTGTCGACATTACAAGCTAGCTAACGTCGCACTTTATCCCTGTTAGGCTAGTCGTTAAACAATGCTAATAGCGGATTACCTCAGACCGCATGAGAAAACAGATAGCTACCTTATCAGTCAAGAAACGAGGACAATATTTGTCCAATTTAAATCCCCTCTAGCATTCGCTATCGAGTGTTTTCTCTGGTCAGCGGGGAGTGTGTGAAGATCAATCAATGGGAGTTTCACATCTCTGCCAAGTCCCCCCAATCGATCACAGAGAAACATGAAGCTCCTCACAGGCCTGACCCGCGACGTGCTTGTCAGTAAGTATCACAAACCCAAAGACAGGGAAACGTTCAAATTCCTCCAATACCTTTTAAATCAAGATTTGTTTCATTAGCAGCGGTCAATGTCGATTTTAGGTAGCCGCTTGTTATCAGACTCGACTATTTCAGTCTGGCAAACCCCGGGCAGCTGCTCAGTTCATTAATAATTCAGCAGCTTCATACCAGAAATACTATAAGACAACGCTTTGAAAGCCACTGGCTTCATACAGCTTTTCAGGTAGACGAGCTCTACATATGCTATTGCATAAAGCTTTCTCCGATTTACTATATACAAATAAATCCCCACGTTTGTATGTTTTAACTACACAAATTAGATGGAAATCCATGTTTATTGTCATTGTCATTTACAATATAAATATTACTCTTTACAAAGACCAATCGCAGTTCTGTGCTTTTGACCCGATTTCAAGTATTGTAATTAAAATGATATGGTACTGTAAAACTACCATTATATTTAGGCTGATAACAAACCACCCCCTACAACATGCTACATGAGCCGGAAAAAAACAAGCATAGTGTGTAAAAACATATTCCAACATACTGTACATTTTCAAAACTTTACTTGCAGAAAATTTGGCCCGCCTAGTATAAGAGCAGTAGGTGAACTTGCAGAACAAGATTAAAGTACAAATGTACATTCATACCACCTGAAATGAAAAAAAGCAACCTCAACTGTATATGCTATTCTACAGTTTTCTAATTTGACAATAAATAAATGAATCAAAGACAAAGTATTTTTGTTATCCAGTTAAATGTGTTGCTCCTGGAAACATTTGTTTATACTAAATATAAAACAATCACACTTTATCTTCGTCTGTGGCGTACTCTTTGTTTTGGGGTAAGAAGGTTTTCGGCACCGATGTCTGTGTCACCGTGAGGATATAAATCTCCACGTTTCATCCCTCCTCTCTTCTTCCACTTCTCTGCCTCTCTGCTCTTCCTGCTCCTGCCACCTTCCTGCTCCCTCCTCTTCTTCTGTGGGGGGGGTGTGGACTGCTTGTGACCATAGAGTGCGGACCTGAAGGGGTCTGCAGGGCAAACTTCATCATCAAAGTTCCTCCGGGATTTCCCCAGTAGTCCTTCTTCTCGCCTGGCTTGAGCCTCTCTCCTAAGCCTCTTCACCTCCCGTCTCTCTCGGCGCCTTTCTGGCCATTTCTTCCTCCCGCCAGCCCGATTACATGTCTCCTGCTTTGTCCTGCTCCTCCCCTGGACCGGCTGATTCTCCTCACCGCTCTCGCCTGTTGCTTCAGACAAGTGCTGCCGATCTGAGAGAGGCAGGGTTCCCGCATTGAAAAGCTCTGAAAACACAGCATTGATAAGAGACAATTCCCTTCATAATTAGTGAAGCCTGTTTAGTTGGACAATAAGTTAAAAGAGCTGTTGTTTACAGCTGCACTAATAAGTCTTTATATATAAACATTAGGTCAAATGTAATGTGAAAGGGGTTGCTCACGAGACAAACCCACAGTGAATTATGAACCGACTCTGCAGCTCTACGGAGCATCTTTCAGCTCATTGTGTTGGTTTTACAGCGCAAAACTTTTCTGCTTTGATTCACTCTCACAGCTCTCATTAAAACTGTTTTCAGCTGCAGCAGGCAGCTGTTGTCAGTGAAAAAACTTGGATAAAAACAAATACGCTACCTACCCAGCACCAAAGTTAGCGATCAGCTGGTGAACAAAATGGTAGCTAAACAGCTAGATAAAACACAGCTGAAAAGGAGACAGAATATTGGATTTACACTCAGTTTCCAGTTTATAAGGTAGAGTTAGATAAACTAATAGTCTTTTACAACAGCCCTGCAATAAATCCTACTGTCATGAATGTTATAATAATAAAGTTGTTTTAACCATATGCTCATTTTGGAGGCTGCATTTGTGTTGCTGTTGAATTGAAATGTGTCATCTATTATTTTGTCCACCCCACTTATATCAATGATTTTTTTATTTATATAGGAGAAAATGTTCACAGATAAAACACACAATGTTATGCAAATGTTTACATTATTACATTATACATTATTTGTATGTATAACACTGTTTGCACTGTAACATATGTTTTGTCACCTTTGGCTCTTTTCGGCTTCCTGGTACGACATTGAAGGACGTCCTCCATGGTGTCATAGTGGCAAACATAGGGCAGTGAAGGAAAAGTCCCACTGATCATCCTCCTCTTAGTGCACTCCTGATTACCGACAGAGTAGAGTAGATACAATTAAAAGTGAGTGAGCAAGAAGAGCAGGTACAGAAAAGTCCAACCCAAAAGAAGATACAGAAAGAGAGGGAGAACGTGTTAAGACAAAGTCAAGAAGGAAAGGAGAGATGGTAAAAGGAGGATTCCTTTTTTATTGGCCACTTACATAGCCATAATGTCCCCTCTTAGAGCAGTTGTAACAATTAGCAGGGCACTTCTTATGTTTGAAGGTGTGAACTGTCCATGGCCTGACTGGAAGCTCTGACCGGATCTGGGAGAAAAAAAAAAGTCAAACAAATAACATTTTTAAAAGTGGAAAAAAGACATTAGTTGATTTCTTAGAAGTGTTATCAATATACACCCATACATTTAAGCCTATTAATAACATGATTAAGATGGTCCTCTGCCACCGCCTCCGTGTTTGGATCATTTATATTCTTAACCTTTATTGGTGGAGTTAAGACAGTCAGCAATGTTCAGAGGGGTTATGCATCTTGTTTTAGTAAAGAAAAGTGCAGTTAAGTCAAAACTTCAACTCACTGTCAGGTGGTTCTGTCTCCATGTATCAGGGCAGGCCTGAGGAAAACCAAGGAAATAGAGAAGAAAATTACTCTTTTGAGGCAGAATACCGAAAAGAGTATTGTGCAGATGAGGAACTGCTGAGATCAAATAACACTTGATCCACACACACCTGAGGCTACAGAATATGTCAACACACAACTGACAAATTCTTACAAAGTTTCATTCATTCAACTCAGAACCCCCCCCCCCCCCCCCCCCCAAAAAAAAAAAACTTCTACAGGTTTCAACAAGTTACATTGAAGAATGTTTTTGAAATCTTACCTTACTTCTGCTAGTATGAATGTAAAACAGTCCTAGAGTTATTTTAAGTACATGTTTTAACAGTTATAATATGATATAACTATATGATATAATTATAATATAATATAACAGCAAAGATTATATGGGTGTATTACGCAGTCCGGAGGTCGCTTGGATTTCCAGTTAATGCTTTAGCTAAACTAGTGGCTGTCAGCTGTGTTACCGAAGACAGCCATTAAAGAGCATTCCTTTTAAGACCTATACAATTATATTTTAGACCATTTTAGGTCTACATTTCAGACAACTGAATTTCTTTTGAAGGACCTGTGGAAACCCTGACTAATACTCGTAGCGTCCAGACCTGGGGGCTTACGGACAAACTCACATCGGAGAGGTGCCCCAACATCCCACAGCGCTGGCAGTGTTGGTTCCACACTGGGGGCCTTTCACAGGGCCTGAGGCGATGTGAAGGCAGTCCACAGCTGGGACAGGGGCGGCCCGGACAGTCCCTCTGGATGTGGCCCTGAATCCCACAAAGGATACAGGTGGGGCATTTCTGCTGACACAAAGACAAAAATATGTTTTAGTTGGGTGTTAGGATCTTTTCAGTCAACCTGTAGGTGGCCATGGAATTGCATCAACCCATGTCTCTCGAACAATTTATGGCAGTCTGTAAGGGACATTAAAGACTGGGTAAATTAGTCAGTTAGATCAGAAATCATCAGTGTACAGAGAAAAGGTATTGTATCACAGTATAAAACGTTAATGTTTTGTCATCTATTTTTCCCATTTGACAGCATCATTTCTAACGACAACACAGCAATATATTCAATGTTTAAGCAGCTGAACATATGAAGGATGGTCTTCAAAACAGATCATAGACCATAATAAAGAACAGCAGGTAACACAGGGAAGGAGAGGAGGATATCAGCTGAACTCAAACAAGAGCTGTTGGTTAGCATCTTAGATTAATGGGACACCAGGAAGCCCCGTGAAAGGGATTTTAGTAAACCAGAAATCTCACCAGCTCTGTAGATATTTCAACCTGACTCAGGGTTATTAATCAACAACTGTATCAAACTCCCACAATCGATATGTGTTCTACAAGACTGTGATATGTGCTTTATACATAAAAGAAAAGAGGTAGCTGAGTGTGTTCCTTTACCTTGTGGTAGTAGCAGCTTTTGGCAAGGTGTCCCGTCCTGTTGCAGATGTTACAGGTCAGAGAACGACCAGCCACAAAATAGCGGCTTGGCAGAGACCGATCAGCACCACACTAGATAATGTGAGAGGACAAAGACATGGAAACCATTATTTAAAATGGGAGTCTTGTTAGTTCATAATACTGAGTATATGGTGCAATATCAGACACCAGACAGGCTTACAGCCAAAAGAAATTCTAAATTCATACTGAGAATTGTATAACTCAGAGCTTATCTTCACTGTTTAATAACTCTTTACAATAAATATTCTTAGCACAGTGAAGAGTTGCATTTTAATTTCATCTTAAAAGTCATTGCATCCATTTTTTAAATGTATGTTTTGTGCATGCATACATTTAAACTTATTTGAACAATATTTGCTTTTGAATTATGACAATGTTCCTTAAAAGAAACATGGAAATTAACAGTATATGTATATTTCTTGAATAAATTAGCTCTACTGTACTATTGTTGAATATTAATAGATATCCCAAGTTACCTTGTCTTTCTCTGATACAGCCCAGGTATCCTTTGCTGATTTCACCGTCTGATCTATGATGGAGAAATTACCAAAGAGAATATTAAGTTTGGTTGACGCAAATGTATTCCACAATTAATTATGTGGTTCTCAGACAGGATACCTCTTGAAATTAAACACACAATTCCAAAAAAAGCTTTTACAAATCAACGATAGATCAGGAGTTTTTCCCAATCCTAGTAAATGCAGTCTTTCCGAGGTCTTAGGAAGCTGATGAAAAACACTTGACCTTCTCATAATAATATATCACTGAGGTGAGGTGTAAGGGAAAACTGAAAAACCTCTCTGCTCCAGTCGAGCTGCTGGCTGGCAAGATAAGACAGAGTGGTTGTGCAGCGCAGCACCCTGGTGTGAATATGAGTAACTTTATTAATGTGAAGCATGCTGAGCAAACTGTCTCTGATTCTTAATAAGTTTAAAAAATATATTGCACTACAGCAATGTGACTAAATGTAACTACAGCAATGTATGTCTAACTGAACTGAATGTATTTCTTAATTTTTTGGGTCACCACACCTTCCTAAACATCAAATTCAAAAGACCTTTCAAGGTCAAATTCCCACAAATTCACAGACCCAACACAACATAGTTCGAGACACGGCTGAAGGTTAATTACGGTTACAACACTGAGAATTTTTATAATATGAACTAGCAGGCTTTACAGAAGCTCACAGACAACAATTAAAAAGAAAGAGGCTTAATTGTGTGAGCACTTCTCAATTGTGCTTTCTGTGTTAGTGTCTCAGACTGTGTGCTCTCTTGTCTTCTCTAACACAACACAGCAAAACAATATATTGAGTAGTTAAGAGACTTATGAGTTGAAGAGCTAGCCTAAGTAAAAGAACTTCAATTTCTATTCTTGCACAAAATATATAAACTCAAGCACTCAACTGACTGATGTCTATTTTGCCTTGCCTTGATTCTTTCTCCCTAAAATTTACAAACTTTCAAGGATTTCATGGACCCGTGGGAACCTGTATTGGAACACACACAGAATAACTGTCTCAGCTGGTAACTCTGCTACACGTCTATGATATATTACTGCTCATGATGTTATCCATTATGTTTTGTTTCTAGACAGAAAAACAAGATAATCCTAATAGTTGTCCAGGTATTTTATTTAAAAAAAAAAACTTTACTTCAACTGAAAGTCTCTAATAATAATGTAATAATAGTGACAGTGGTGTAGCCTGTGTTGTTTGTGAGTACTTCACCTTGTACATACGAGTATATGCCAACACCGCCTTGTATCTATGAGATTAAGTGGAAATAATTTGTTCATTGTTTACTTAACGTGTCAGAAAACTAATTCAAAGCTGTGTTTTCACTTTTTCAACTAAGATTACAAATTAAATCCAAACTTTTTAAACCCTACCTTTAAATAAAATCATCATCATTTCTGTGTCCCGTTTTCCTTATTTTAGGTGATTCTGTTTTTACTGCTTTCCCCTTGGTATTGCATCATGCCACTCTTCATCAGCTGTAAACGAGTCAGTCATTCAATTTACACTTATTTGAGTACACAGTATGGCGAGTGCTAAACCAATCACATACTAACAAGCAAATACGTTTGTGTGTAGCATCTTGTTCAATCACATTACATGTGATGTCAACATGATGAGCCTAGGTACGCGTTAAAAGACAGGCTGTGGCATTTGACTGTTTCATGTTCGATTCTTGTATAGTTATTTTTCTTATTATTACATGGCAAAGCATATCAGCAAATGTAGATTGATATTATTGGACGTATCGCTTGTGTTTCACTCACAGTTTGACTACTTTCCCCTTCAGGTAAACATTTCAGACTCCCACAATGCAAATAAAAACTATTTTCTTGGTAAGTGGAAGGACTATTGAAATACGATGATAGACAGCTACACGATGTTAACTCAAGAGTGAGATCAAGTATAGTCTAACCTTCATCTCCAGAGTCATCCAGAGAGCTGTTCCAGAAGCTCAGGTTGAGATGGATGCTTGAGTCTCCCACCTGCTCCTCTCCTCCCAGGACCATCCACTCCTCGATGGGCTGGTCACTGTCCTCCTCATCCTGCTCCTCCAAACTGGAAGTAGGACTCCGGCTGCTGAGCTGCGCCCGTCCAGAGGTGATGTTGAACAGGACGAGCGGGGGAGAGCTTTCCCTGCTGAGCCCTTCAGCTCGTTTACAACTGCGCTGTTGTTTCTGACGACTGAACTTGATCTCTTCTCCTCCGTCTGAACTATTGCAGTCCTCAATAAAGACAAGGTCCTCTTTGCTGACTTCCTCAGCATCATCATCATCATCATTTCCCTTATTATAGTCCATAGTACAACAACCTCAAAACAGCAGCTGAACAGCACCATCCAACGATGGCTCACTGCACTGCTATTAAACCGCGGTGGCTAATGGCTAATTCACAACTTTCTCTTAATACCTAGTTAGCACCGGGAAGAAATATAATTGCCTGGTTATGTTTTTTTTTAAAACGTTGTTTTATGAGTTGAGCATGTAAACATTCAAAATGTATCAACACGTGGGTGAACATCAGGCTAACGGCGCTGTGCTAGCGTTAACGATCGTTAGCTCTGTATTAGCTGAGGCAGCTATTATAACTAACTTAGCGAACACAACCAAGTGAAATAAAGTCTATATTGGCACTTTACGGGGGGCTTACCGCTTGTAGTTCACTATGTATGGGTTGCGAGTTCACACAATACACAGTGGTAATATTTCCCTCCATACAAATGAAAGGGTTGTGACTTCCACACTTGTTTACTATTTCTGAAGTACTTTACCGGCGTTTCCGGGAGTTAAAATGTTGGACAACCAAAACTGCCCCGGCGTTAAACAAACACGGAGTTTGAGTACAAGTTTGGACTCCTGAAAACCGCGCAGTTGATTTGGTAATATATTTCCTGTCTCCATTTGTAATATAGTACACATCCAGTAATATTAAATAATTATTTTAAAACAGAAACGGTAAAATTGACTCTAAGTGTATTTGTTGTTGGCGGTGGTGGCATGTTAATCAGTCTGTAAAGGAATTAGTAGCCTAACTATTTAGCTGTCAGGTAAATTTATTGTTTTTTAAGAACTTAAAGTGTAGTGCTACTTAGTCAAATACCGCTATGCTAATTTCATAATGCCAAAATATGTATGTAGGTAAATAATTATGCTACCAGGAAATTCTGTTTTATGTCTTTAATTCAGTGAATTCAGCGGGCTCCCACTCCGACAAATCAGTTTGTTTGTTTGTTTGTTTCAGTATGATAGATGTAATTGTATTCATATGACAGCGGTCTACCTTTTTTTTATTAGTCATACATTTTAAGGACTGCCCTGTATGAGGACAAATTGAATTATATTTCACATTTTTCTTGTTTTAGAGGCTTGCAGTCGGAGTCTTGGATTAAATCATTTATTAAAATAGCTTAATTTATAAAAAAAAAAATGTCTGGGAACTTGGAGGTTTACATTCTATTAAAAAAAACTTAAACATGCATGTGGGCTGTGTTATGAGTCAATTCCACTATTGAGACTTAATATGTAGAGTGTTTTTGAATAGACCAACACAAATTAAATGAATTTAGTAGTCTATTTCTTCACCAGTATTTGATTCCCTGCAAAAAGACTTTGAAATAGCATTTCTTACTTAGCTTTAATAGGAATGACCACTCAACTTTTGGCACATTTCAGTGTGTATTGATTACTGTCTAGACTGATGGTCTAAAACATTTGGGAAATAAAATGTATATAATTGAACAGTTAACTGGAGGACAAATGTAATAATGTATCATGTTTTAGACTTGTGGGGTGCGTATGACTTCTGTATTTCTAAAATCCTAGCTACAGTGATCACAAGAACTGACTGTAGTGCCTTCACTGCAAAAAGATAATGGAGCGCGTGCACCCGTGCGTGTGCGCCCAATCAAAGGCTCGTGCATCTGTCCACCGTTCAGGTGCTGAAGGCACACTGCTGTCACTCTGCACCACATACAAACACATACAGGACAAACTTCTTATTTTAGTTTTCTCTTTGAATGAGTGGGAAATGTTTCGTCCTCGAAACCAACAACACTTTATACGAACCAGCGTCTGGAAGTTAAGTAGGACTCGAGTCGGTCTGTGATGGACGCACGTTTTGGACAGGTTACGCACAGTAAGTACCGATGTTTCTTGTTAAATTAAAATGTATTAAAGGATGCCACCTGTAGCCGGAGTATGTTATCGTCTACTGGACCTTCTTTTATTAATTATTTTTGAGTAAATTCCGTTTGATTGCTATATGTTGCCATGCTTTTTAACTGGTGTTCCTTCGATCCGCTCCGGTGCTCAGGGCACGGCGGGGTGAACCAGCTCGGCGGTGTCTTCATTAACGGGCGCCCGTTACCGCACGTGGTGAGAAAGCACATCGTGGAGCTCGCGCAACAGGGCGTGCGTCCCTGTGAGATTTCCCGTCGCCTGCGCGTCAGTCACGGCTGTGTCAGCAAAATACTGGCCAGGTAAAGGGACTCTGTTTGGTCATTTATTCAGCCTATTTATTACTGTATTAGTTTACAGACAGAGTTATCTATGAAGCAGATTTTGAGTGACGTGTATATATTTTAACAATGTGTTGCCTGTAATGATAATAGCCTAACCTTTATTAATTCAACATTTACAAAACAAAAGCTACAAGTGTTTACACCAACTGTGTAAAAAAATGTCTCTCATGTCTAAATGCAATATATTTATTTTCAAGTAGCCTTATATTAGTATGTATATTAACTCAATATTTATTTAATATATGCTATATATACATGCCAGCACGCATTATTAAGAAATTAATGAATTTTTATTATAAATGAATCTCAAGACCATGTGGTTTTCCTGTTCTTTAATTCTATACCGGTGCTCTGTGCTCTGTGTACCTCACTTTATTCCAACTTATATATTTAAATGTATCACATCAGCATCTATTTATTATACTTTCTCTTCATGTAAAAATGTTTACCCTGCTGACAGATATCCATATTGTGAGTTCAGGTACAATGAGACAGGAAGCATCAGACCGGGAGTGATTGGAGGCTCTAAGCCCAAAGTGGCCACTCCCGGAGTTGTGCAAATGATCGTGCATCTAAAACACACCAACCCCGCCATGTTCGCCTGGGAGATCCGAGACAAGCTGCTTCTTGAGCGAGTGTGCAACCACGACAGCGTGCCCAGCATCAGCTCCATCAACAGGTAATAGATGATCGTGTGTGTGTGTGTGTGTGTGTGTGTGTGTGTGTGTGTGTGTGTGTG